>JAHBCN010001846.1:0-105764 GCA_019359885.1 Listronotus oregonensis | reverse complement strand
TGCCAAACAACTTTTTTAACATGGAAAAGGGGATAAAGGGGAGACCAAGTTGGCCTTTTTTTGAAAAATAAACTAAGAGAATATCGTCATCCAATTTTGATTTTTTTCTGAGTCCGCCATTCGGTAAAAATGTGATATTTATGTTCATATTCAACCGGGATTTCACTGGTAATAAACTGCACTCTTTTTGCCGCTTGTTGTAATGAAATGGGAATATCCGGATTTTCTTCCAATAAAATTCTTTGAAAATGGATAAATTTCACTGACAGAAAATAGAGTATGTCATTAATAAATAAATTTTTGTTATAAACAGTTTCCGAGGATTTTTGTATAAAGGAAAGGGGAGGGGAAAAAAATTCCGTGCGTTGTTCTGAAAATGTGAGTAAAACATTTTTTCATTAGTAGTTTTTATTTTTTTTTTCTTAGAACCTAGTCAATAAGCTTGATTAATCCCATACACATTAAAGGATTGTGTTTTTAAAATAAGTAGCATCTTTACTTTAAATTTAGAGTTTTATAAATTTATAATACAGGTGTTGTTTTCCCGGATTTTTGTTTAAAAAATTTAACGTTATGAACATTGAATTTTTTAAAAATAAATCTTTTTTTTACTGAAAGAAACAAGATGAGACGAGAGAAAGTGGCTTTCGAAAAAAGGGGCATTCTCACCGAGACGAGAGAGCCTTTTTTTCTGAGTTCACGGCAGACAGGAGGAGTTTCTTTGTCTCAGTCAGCAGTAAAACACTGGCTGGTTTCGTTAACAAATATCGGGGTTTAGTGTCTGTTTTTAAAACCCGGCTTTGACTATACTATCTAAGAAATTCATATTTTTTTATTATTTTTTTTAAAAAAACATTTTTAGATTTATTTTGTGGCTATCAATTCAGTTATTCCTAAATAATGCATAATTTAATTTATAATGATTTAAATTTTTGGGATCAATGTATACGTTTTATTATTAATTAAAACAAACATTAAAAAAAAACAAAAAAATTTAAAAAATTTGTTCGTATAATTATCAGATAAAGGGATTTTTATAATATGATCTTACTTTACAAAAAAGTTTGTTTAAAGGAAAATCCTAAATTTCAATAGAGTGTTTACTATACTTTGGTTAAAAGGGAAAAAAAGGTTTTTTTTTTTTTTACTTATTTTATTTTTGGGGCACGTATTTGACCTTTTTGGATACTAAAAAAGCGTTATATAAACCTAAACAATGCATACAAGAGTTGCAACTAACGTACATAACAAAATAAATATTTGGTTAAAAAAAAGGAAGCGATGCACGCTTCCAAAAGATAAAAAAAGGTCTTTCATATTTAAACGGGTAAGCTTTACCAATTACCAAAAAATTTTGTTTTTTTTTTTTCCAAATAAAGTCCGTTTTTAAAATGATCATCCAAAGAGCTATATGAAGAATACAGAGGTTTTTTTTTAATTAAAAACTGTTAAACACTTTAAATCAATAAAAATATTTTTTTCCCCAAAATATCAAGGTTTAAAAATTGGTTTGACAATGGTAACAGCGTTCCCCTCATGGGTAAAAAGCAAAAATAAATTTAAATTTTACAAAAAAATATAAAGAGACACCTATATTTGTAAGAAAAATTTAAAGGGTTTATTTTTTTTTTAAAATCTTTTTTTTATTAACAGGGGGCCCCAAAATTTAAAAAATTTTACATTTTTTTTTATTTTAACTTAAATAATTTATGTTGTTTTCCAATCTTTTTTTCTTGTTTTCTTTTCCCAAGCCTATTGACTAAATTTAATTAGAATTAATAAATGCCCCAATCCCAAAATTTTTTATGTTTTCGATTTTTCATTCTGTTCTCTAGTGGACACAAGACAAACTTTAAAATAGTTTTCAGTTTTTTTTACTTTACAGTAATTATTCTTTAAAAAAAAAAATTTTTATTTTTCAATTTTTTTCATTTGGTTTTTTAAAATTGAAAAAAAGGAAAAAAAAAACTTTTAAAAAGTTTATTTTTTTTTAAAAACCCACAAAAAAAATTTTTCTTTTAAGCGAGTTTTTCTTAAACAACACCATTTAGTTGCTGAACTACAAATTAGCTGACACCGAAGGGGACGATATTAAAAAAAGTTTAAATGTTCTTTAAATGAACCACTTTTTATAAAATTTTTAAATAATTATTTAAAATTATTATTTATAAAATTTAAAATTTTAATAAAAAATTTAATAAATATTTAAAAAATTTTTTATTTATAAAAATTTTAATATTAATTTTAAAAAAAATTTTTTTTAAATTTTTTTTATTTATTTTAAAATTAAAATAATTTTATATTTTTTATTTTTATAAAAATATTTTTTTATAAAATTTAAAAATTTTTTATTAATTAAAAATTTAAATTAATAATAAAAAAAATATAATAAAAAAAAAATTTTTTTTTAAAAAATAAAATAAAAAATAAAATTTTTAATTAATTAAATTAAAAAAATAAAATAAATTAAATAAAAATTAAAAAAAAATTTTTTAAAAAAAAAATAAAAAAATTTATAAAAATAAATTAAATAAAATAAAAAAATTTTAAAAAAATTACTTTATAAATTTTTTTATAAAAAAAAAATTAAAAAATTAAAAAATTTATAAAATAATAAAATATTTTTTAATATAAAAAAATTAAAATTATATATAAATTTAATAAAAATAATTTTTTAATTTAAAATAATTATTATATATATTTTTTTTTTTTAAAATATATAATTATATAAAATTTTATTAAAAATTTATTATTATTAAAATTTTATATTTTAAAAATATTTAAAAAAAATTAATTAAAAATAATTTTTTATAATAAAATATTAAATTATATATAATATAATAATTATTTATATTATATATATATATATATATATATATATATATATATATATATATATATATATATATATATATATATATATATATATATATATATATATATATATATATATATATATATATATATATATATATATTTTTTTATATGTAGGTGGTAGAGGAGCTTTCCTCGCCTGAGGGCGGTACCACCCCACTTGCCCTTTAAAGGACTCGTGAAGTCTTAGTACGTTTCGAGTTCTGGGCGGTGAGCAGTTTTCCTTCTTCTTCCTCCTTCTTTCTCTTTTTAGTTTTCCTTCTTCCTCTTCTTTCTTTTTTTCTTTCCTTTCTCTTTTTTTCCACTCTACTAAAATTTGGAAATAATGATGATGGCACACCCGAACGTAAAGTTATCCGGAGGTAAAATACCCCTCCATTCGGTTCTCCGGGCGAGGGGTACATTTGGGGGACCATCGAAAAGTCTGATATCGTTTACAAATATATGTGGGCTTAACTCTAACGTGAACTCTGTTCACCATTATCTTCAATCCTCCAAACCCCACTACTATTTCTTACCGAAACCCAAATAAGTCCCAAAACAGCAATCAACCACCTCCTTTTCCCAGGTTATGAACTCATTTCATCTTTTCGACCCCATGGCGGGTTTGTGCTTACGTTCGCAACGACCTGGCTTGTGTTAGGGTTTCTAACCTCGAATCGGGTAGCCTGATATTCTTTTGGCTTAAACTTACTTTCAGATCTTCTACTAAATTCATTTGCTGTATATACCGGTCCCCGTCTGACAATTCCTACAACGAGTTCTTTGATTTCCTTTCAATAAAGATCGACAATATTATTTCCCAGTTTTCATTGGCCGAAGTAATCGTCCTCGGGGATTTTAATGTTCATAATAAGGATTGGCTAGGCTCCACAAAAACTGATACACAAGGCAGAGCAGCAGAAAATTTCACAATCAGCAACTCGCTCACCAATCTAATTATGGAACCTACCTACTTTCCTAGGGTTCCCTCCCATAATTCTAACCCCCTAGATCTCTTTCTTACTTCCACCCCCGAACTCTATCAAGCATCAGTAACTGCTCCCCTTGGTCGCTCTGACCATGGTTTGGTCACCGTATCATACTCCACTCATTTTGAGGCAACTGAAAGCATGCCGCCACGAACCGTCTGGCACTACAATTCGGCCGACTGGGATGGTCTAAGAGATTACTTTGCCAGCTACCCTTGGAATCCTACCTGCTTTTCTACTCACGATCCTTCAGAAATATGTAAACAAATTACCGAAACAATTCAACTAGGCATTGAGATATATATTCCCTACACTAAAAAGAACCCCATAACTTCAAATCACAAACTGTGGTTTTCTAAATCCTGTGACAAAGCCAGACTTTTAAAACACAAAAAGTTTCTTCAAAACCCCAGTCCCGAAAATCGACAGGCTAGCATCGAAGCAAGAAATCAGTATAATCAGACCATCTCAGAAGCAAAAGACCGTTTTAACAATCGAATAAAAGATAAAGTTCTCTCTTGCTCAAATGGCAGTAAAGCTTTTTGGTCCTTTGCCAAAAATATTAGTCAGAACTTTTGCACAAATTCTTTTCCACCCCTAATCTCTGAAGATGGAATTGTCTCTACCTCCAAAGGAAAAGCCGAACTATTTGCCAAACAATTTGCTGCCAATTCTACGCTTGATCCTCCTATTAATCTTCCTCTTCCAACAGTTGTCCCTGTTTCTCATAAAATGTCCGATATAATTTTTAAAGTCAAACAGATCAAGCGTATTCTTCTACTCTTAATACTAAAAATCGTTTGGCTGATGGCTCCAGCAATCGTCTTAAAAAAATGTGCTCCCGAGCTTGCAACCTATCTTAACTCGCCTCTTTCGAATCTCTTACGACACGGGCATTTTCCCGGAGAGTTGGAAAGCTGCACGGTGCAACCTGTCCCAAAAAAGGATCCAAAAGTCTCCCTTCTTACTATAGACCTATATCTCTTTTTTCAGTTGTTTGCAAGGTAATGGAAAAATTCATTAATTCCCAAATCTTAAAGTATCTGGAAAAACATAAAATCTTACTTGATAGACAATATGAATTCCGTCACAGTAGATCCTTTGTCTCACACAACTGGAACAAGTCCCTTGAGTTTCGTGGTGAATCCCAGATCGTTGCTCTTGACATATCCAAAGCTTTCGATCAGGTCTGGCATGATGGGCTTCTTAACAAACTTCCTTCTTACGGTCTTCCACCTAAGCTTTGCTCTTGGCTTTCCAGTTTCCTTTCTAATCGACGTATATAAGTTAGTGTAGATGGTTATTCCTCCAGCTTCTACCAAATTAATGCTGGGGTGCCCCAGGGCTCAGTGCTGGCACCCACGCTGTTTCTTCTTCACATTAACGATCTTCTCTCTTCCACAATCAATCCCATTCATAGTTTTGCTGACGATAGTACCCTCCACTCTAGTATTCAATTTCTTAAGCCACCGTGTAGTTCTGATTTTGAAAACAAGCGCAGGTCAATGCACATGTCTTTTTCACAAGACCTCAAACTTATCTTGGATTAGGGCGCCAAAAATCGTGTTCAGTTTAATGGCTCAAAAACACAGTCAGCGCTGTCGCGAAAAAGTCTGCGAATGCTCATCCCTTACATATGAGCGGCCAAGTTCTGCAGAACAAAGAGTCGTTTAATCTAGTCGGCGTTATTTTTGAGAATAATCTCAACTGGCAAAACACATTTCATCCATAGCTTCGGCAGCTTCAAGAAAGATTGGATTCCTCTTTCGAGCCAGAAAATATTTTCTTCTTCCAATCTGTACACTCTGTATGTATCCCAAATCAGACCCTCTTTGGAATATTGTTCTCATGTCTGGGGAATGGCGTCCCTACAACACTTAGCATTCTGGACTCCATTCAAAAAAGAGCTGTTCGTCTTATTAATGATCCAACGCTCACAGAAAGGCTTCCTCTTCTTGCCCATCGTCGAGCTGTAGGGGATCTGTCGCTCTTCTACAGGTATTTTCTGCTCAGAGGAATTGGCCAGTATTATTCCTTCTCTAGCAGCTCCCAACAGAGCAACACGTAGTGCAACTTTTATGCATCCTTTTACAGTTCAGTTAGAGAGGCCCCGAACTTCCCGCTTTCTTCGTTCCTTTATTCCTAGAGTGTCAAGACTATGGAACCTGCGCTGCCCGCAGAAGTTTTTCCTTCTCCTCCCAATCTCCAAAAATTTAAGTCCCGTGTGAACAAACTCCCTCTCACCACACTGAAGACACCCACGGTACGTTAGTACTTAGGCATCAGCCTTCGTGGACTGTCCCAAGATAAAAAAAAAATAATTTAGGTACCTCTTGTAGTCATCTATCTTTCTTTAAAATTTTTTTAACATCGGTTCAGTAATTTCACAGAAAAAAATATATAAAAAAAATAGTTTTGCACCATTGAATTTAAAAATGAATAAAAATACCAATAGTGCTTGATTAATAAAATTAAACAAGAAACTTTTTAAGTAATGTAATATCAGTCGCTTAGGTCATGTTTAGTTAATTCGAACTGTACAGGGTGTCCAAAATTTAGTGTCAAACTCTTTAAATTTAAAAGCACATTATTTTTCTTATTTTAAATATGAGCCCCTGTATATTTTTAGGTCGTTAGATGCAGAATTAAAAAACAAACATTTTTCTAATTATAACCCTATCAAAATGCCTAACACTTTAAAAGTTATTTGTTGAAAACTTATTTTTTCTTTCTCTCTCTCTCTCTCTCTTTTTATTTTTTTTTTTTTTTTTTTTTTTTTTATATATATATATATATATATATATATATATATATATATATATATATATATATATATATATATATATATATATATATATATATAAAAAAAAAAAAAAAAAAAAAAAAAAAACCTAAAAAATATACATTGACCCTTTATAGTATGTTATTAGTATGTCAATATTTCACATAAATATGCAATTTTCGATCTATTTAATTATTTGTATTCCTTTTTATTGTGGCCGGAAATTACATTCAAATTTTAAATGGCACCACGGTATAATTTCTCTTATTTGGGTACAATGACGCCCCAGGGTATGCTAACGAGACAACTTTAATTTGAAAAAAATAACTTGCCCAATATTCTATAACGATTTTGGGTAGTAATGTTTCCCATTTTTACTACCTGCTGTCTGCTAAAGCCACTATGATCCAAAGTTCTTAGTAGCCATTCGTTAATACCCCTGTAAAAAATATTGCGCAGAGAAACTTTTAACTTTTATACTATAACCTAAAACTGGGGGTCACGGGCTCATTCTCTATTTAAATTTGCTATTTTTTACCCTAACTAAAGCATCTAATTATAAATTTAACTACCATTATACTAGTTATATTTATTGGGGTCTTTCCTGTTTTCGTTAATCGCACTTTACCTAAAATGAGGCAAAAATATTTTTGCAAAGCGCAGGCATAAAGCAATCAGATTTTTAATTAAACTTCCACGGTATTAAACCCTCTTTGGCATTTTTAATTCAATAATAACCGTTTTTATTGAACTAACTAACTAGTCAATAAAATTAATTTTCCTTAATGAATAAACTAACTATTTAAAAAAAAATGTCAGTTCCGTCAAGCTAGCAAGGGTTAATTAGCAAAACTCGATAAAAGAGTCATTGGAATTTTTAGCTAATTTGTTGCTAATTGGTGATATAGTGGTTGGTAATATAGGAGCAATTAAGTGTTTGCCTGCACAGCAACAAAATCACTGCCATCGATAAAGTGGTGAAAAATGAAATTCAAGGTAGCATATAACGAAAAATTTAAAAAAATATATAAAAAAAAATCGGTGGATCATTACAAACTATTTGTTGCTGGTACAACAAAAGCATTTGAGTGCTTCCGTGTACAGCAACAAAATCCCAGCTGTTGATAACGAGGTGAAAAATGAAGTTTAAAGTAGCATGTAACGAAAAAATTTAAAAAATTAAACAAATCGGTGGATCATCAAAAACTATTTTGTTGCTGATACTATAGGAGCAATTTAGGGTTTGCCTGCACAGCAAAAAAATCACTGTCATCAATAACGTGGTGAAAAGTTAAATTAAATTAAACTAGGACATACGCGCCAAAATAGCTATAACAGCGTACGCTCGACGAAGGTTGCCGTATGCCGCGAATCGCTGCTCTTCGCTGTTCGAGACAGCTCTTGATACAAGTTTCGACACATTGCAAAGCTTTGTCTCACTACTTTCACACAGTTAAAGGGGTTGTCCGTTTCTGTTTGATACATTACACTTTATTATCCCGATGTTCGGTTTTGGATTTTCCACACCCCAAAAGTAATGGGACACAGACCAACCGCAGATTCCTTAGGTCGAAATAATGCAATTTACGTAAACTTGCCTTATCCGAAAGTTGATAATAACAAAGATACAGGGTGTTAAACTTCTAATTTGGCTTTCGTTTTTTCTTAATAATTCTTTAACCAAATAACCTAGCGGTACAAAATTTGGGAGGTAAAGGTTTTCTGAGGCACTAAATTTAAATTTGTCCACGCTTTTGGTGTTGCTACTAGAGGGCGCTATCTACGGCCAACCTCACTTGTTTTATATGTCGTAACTTTTTTTAAGCTTAGAATATTGACCTGTTTATTAAAAAATAAGTTACTATTAATCCATCTGCATCAAAAATGTATTCTTTATTAGGTCTCTAGGAGCAGCCGTTCTCGAGATAAACGCACTTTAAAGGATCTTGCAATTTTTTTATGGAAAATGAATTTTGGCCAATTGTTTTTAAACTTTGTTAAAAGATTTTAAATTTTTTTTCTAGACCAAACTCATTTTTTTTTTAATTTAACGTTGGTGGCTCGTTGGCATATTTAAAAAGAGCATTTCTTTCTGAATAATTTGTTACCCCACACTTGATATTTTAAGTAAAATTTACACTAAAAAAGCAAAAAATAAGCATAATAGTTGTTGCTTAAAAAATATTAAAACATTCGGGCCGTGGCATTCGATAAAACAGTCATATGCATTTCGACAGTTTTGTCAGGTAGACTTGAAAATAAACAAAAATGTTGATGTAACATAGTTTAATAAATAAATGCAAGTTACTTATTTAAAGTTATTCGTGTTTATTAATAAGGCATTTTGATTTAAATACCTATAAATAGAAATTAATAATAATAATATAATTATTATTATTCTTATAAGCAACAACTACTATGCGTTTATTTTAGCTTTTTTAGTGTTGATTTAACTTTAAATTTCAAGTGTGGGGTATCAAATTAATCACAAAAAATGCTCTTTTTGAATATGCCAACGAGCCACCAACGTTACATTTGAAGAAAAATAGTTATGTATGGAAATATAATTTTGAAATCTTTTTACCTTTCTGAAGAAGACATAAAATATGAAAGATAATTAAAAATGGTTTTCCACGCCTCCTGGACTTAAAATTGGTTGTTTTAACGAAGTCATGGCACTCTGGATTGAATTTTAAAAAATTAAATATTTTTAAAGGAAAAGGTCAAAAGTTCAAATTTGTAAAAAATACGGGGTGTTCATTTAAAATTTAAAAGTTGAGGTCAGCATCGGAAACAATTGAACATGTCATTTAATGCATTTTTAGATTATATATTGACAAGTCAAATGGTATTTTCCCATCTTAATTATATATATATATATATATATATATATATATATATATATATATATATATATATATATATATATATATATATATATATATATATATATATATATATATATATATTATATTAATATCTTGATATTGCTAATCATAGCAACAAATTAGCAACAAAATTATGTTATAAAGTGGACAGATAATTAAGTATTTATTAAAAATTCCTGTTATCTTGAAATCAATATAGCAGTAAGTTCTATTTTTGGAAATCGGCTTAAGCAACAAAATCCTTATTTAAGCAACTAATTAGCTTCTAATTTAAATGATTTTTATATCGGGTTTTGCTAATTTACCCATGCAGCTTGATGAAACTAAATTTGTGTTTGTTATATAAAATTAGTAGAGTATGAGTAATAAATATATTTCAATAAACTTTTGGTTTTCTAGAGATCTTAGGTGATGTAAAAACCTAAACACCTAGTAAAAAGAAATACATTTTTGGAATATTTTGTATAATATAAATTCTTTCAAAGACTGCAAAACTAGCGTATTTTTTTAAACACTTGTAACTTTGACTGGAACTAATAGAATGCGATGTATAAGTGTTTAAACTTTTGTCTAGTCATAACTGTTCTAGTAGTTATACATCCGCTTTAATAAAGAGTTAACTAAACCTTTTATTTTTGCATTAGGCAGGTGTCAGAAAAAGATTAATTGCTACCGCACAATAAAAACATATGTTCTTTACACGCAACATATTATGGTTTTCGAAGTATTTTTGCCATATGAACACGAATCCATTATTCGTTTTGCTCCATTACCCTTTAGTTTTTAGCGAATTGCTGAAACTCTTTAATAAAAAAATTCAAATATAAGGTAAACAAATGCGAATTATGTTTTATAGTCCGGGAGACCACCGCAAAGCCCAGCCAATAAGAGATGCGCATGAATCATTTTGTTTTATTACTATGAACTAGAGTCAATTCAAAGCCGCACTGCTGTCTTAGCTTAGCGGGTTCAAATTGCATTTTTTTAATCTTAAAAGAGCCGTAAAAAATTGTTTTTTTTTTATTTCTCGAACTTTGATTTTAAAAAAGGGTTTTTTTAAAATTAGTCTAAAAACCCAGCATTTTTTTAAATTTTAATTTTAACTAAAAACGCAAATATCTTAAAAACAAAAAATACAAAAAAAAATGTAATAAACAAAAATATCCTTTTAGTAAATTATGTTTTTACACATTTTTAATAAAATAATAATAAAAGAGATATAGGCAATAAAGTAATATTGGCCATTAAAAATTTCGCTAATAACAATATTTTTTGGTACAAGTAAGTATAAAGCTCCGATCCTCTAAAAATTAATTAAAAAGTTCTATTTATTAAACGAAACAAATTATACACATGTGTATCTAGGGAGTGGGGATAACTTGGTGGCATGGATTTTTTGTCCAATTACTGTACCCATTCCTACCATTTAAAACTTAAACTAAAAAAATTTAAACTTTATTTGAAAAAAATGATTAGTGCCTCTCTATCTGGGTGTTATATACCTGCAGGACGCTTAACATTTCTGATTCTATGCTACTATTATCTCATCGTTTAAATATTTTATAATTGATTTAAATAATAATATTAATAATTTTTAAAGACAGTTACTGGTTCAAAATAATCCTGAGGAAATTTTAATCATATTTTTAACACGAAAATTTTTTTTTGGTTTTTTTTTCAGTTAAATAAATGTTTAAGCTTTAATTTAATTTTCAGTAGTACATAAATAAATAAATACCAAATTTTAAATAAGAATTTCTTTAAATCTAGAAAAAGTAGATAAGTTAATAACAGAAATGTTTTAAAAGTTTAATGCTAATTAAACTATAAAAAAATAATGTTAAAAATATGATTAAATTTTTTTTTTTATGATCATTCGAAACGAGTAACTGTTTAAAAAAAAAATTAATATTAATATTTAAATGGATAATAAAACTATTTAAACAATGGGCTATACAAATAGTAGCATAGAAGATCGAGAAATGTTAAGCGTCCTGGCAGACATATAACATCCAGATAAAGGAGGCATATATTATTATTTTTTTAAATTAAATAAAGTTTAAATTTTATTTTAGTTAAAGGTTTAAGTAGATTGAAACGGGTAATTTTTGAACAAAAAATAATATCCGTGCACCGTTTCCCCATTGCCTCGAGGCACATGTGTATTAGCTTGTTTCATTCAATGAATAGAACATTTTAAATAAATTTTGGATGGTTTGGAGCTGGTATATTTACTTGTTTCAAAAAAAAAGTTATTAGTGAAATTTTTAATGGCCAAACCACTTGTGTCCTTATATCTCCATTATTACTTATTTTATTAAAAACGGTATAAACCTTTTTTATAGGGTTTACTAAAAGGCTATTTTTAGATTATTACATTTGTTATGTTTGAAAAGACGAAAAAGCACTAAAATCAGTTAAATAAAACAAAGCAATAATTTTAGGTACCTAGTAATATACAAAAAATTTTTCCCAAAATCTTAAGGTAGAGCTATCGAGGCAAACAAATTTCTCCAGGGATATTCACCTGTGGTTACCACCTGTGACACCTGTACTTCCCTTAATTTTTATTATTTTCATATAATTTTTTAAAAATCAAATACAAAAAAAATTGAGCCAAGATCCTAAGCACAACTTTTATTTGAAAAAAAATTTTATATCTTTATTTATTATGGAGGTAAAGCGAATTTTTAAATAGAGTCAATTTTAATTATAATATATTAGATTAAAAAAAAAAGATAGAGAAAACATTTTCAAATAAAATTTGTAGATTATTTTGACAAGTAGCTGCTAGCGTGCTTAGCTGGAAAAAAACGATTTACATTTTATTTTAATAAGTAACATTTTTTCACCTGTGCGTAAAAATAGTGCACTGAATTTGATATACTAATATACATATATAAAACATAATAACCATTTGAAAGTATACAGTTTAAAGTACTTAAAGTTAAATTTTCATAGAGATATAACAATTATTACTGACACTATATAGATTTTAAGTTTTTATATATTTTTTTCTATATTTAAAAAAACAGTTTGATTTAAATAATATCAAAAAGAAGGTTTTAAAAATAAGGCCGAGTGTAATCGCGTTGTTAAATTTTTGCTGAACTTAGCAATTGTTAAAAAAAACAACGGTTTAAAAATTTAACAAAACGTCATTGTCAGTGTTATTCAATATTTTAGTAGGCAACCTGTCAAATCTGACATTTTGTTAAACATTTAAACCGCGTTAACTTTTAACAATTGCCAAGTCCCTTCTAAATTTAACAACCGATCATCACTCGGCCCAAAAACGAAAAAATATAGTTTAAATAATTTTGCAAAAATTTTATGAGCAAAAAATTTTTATACACGTCAAAAAAAAAGCTATTTGTAAATTTTTGGGTTGAAAAAAAATGAAATCTTTAAAAACGTTTTATCAAAAACATTCTTTAAAAAATTAAACTCAATTTTATTTTTTTGTAAAAATTTTTCTGATACCCAAAAAAAAGAGTCGGCGTAATTTTGTTAAAGTGAGTATTAAAAAAAAATTAAAACAAATTGTAGCTAAGTCAAATTACAATGTTATTTAAACTTTTTTTAATTTTTAATTTAAAAAGTTTTAATTTAAGCAATTAAAAATTAAAAATTTGGTATTTTTGGGAAAATTTGGTCACATCTTGGGGGAATTTTTTTGATATAATAGATTAAGATTTTTAACAATCTAATTGCGGAATTTTATCCTCCGACGGGTTAATTAAGACCCTAATGTGTATATTGACTGGGCTAGGAAAAATCTTGGGAGGGTTAAGTCGCACTGTTTTGACGTCAAAACTGGTGGTGTTCGGACACCCTGTATATATGATTTAATATCAATTATAACAAACAAAAATAATTTAAGTAGGCTATAAAACTTTTTGTCTCTGAAATAAATGGTATTTTACACTCAATTGATTTTATTTTATTCGTCAGACGTAAACGGTATGTAAATTGCTTTACCATCATTTGGTAATTTTCTACATGAGCTGCTCTAAAAAATTGCTGTTTGAAAAATAAATTTCTCTTCATTGACAAATTCGACTTCACACCCGAGATTTTATTTGGAAAAATTGCAGTAGTACCATGAACATACAAATAAAATTTTAAATTGTTGTGTAGTGTAAAAAGGACCGAAAAATTTAAAATTTTTTCCCAAATCGCTAATAGACAAACTTATCCTTTAATTAATTATTACTAAACCTCTTTTAAAATAGCTTCTAAATTCGGATAAAACTGGCTTTCAGTTAAAGACAGATCCAAGCCAAACTGCTTCTCATAAAATTTAAAAATTTAAATTTTTAAAGTCGCCACAACAGTCACGTAAATTATAAGTAATTCAATGCACACGTCTGCATTTTAGAAGTGATGGGAGCTAATATAAACTAAAGCATTTCGGTGGGTTTCGTCAAGATGGAAGAAGTCGGAATAAAGGATTGATTATATAATAAATATAAAATAAAATAGGAATCTATTGGTTTGATATATTAGGAAATTATGGTTCTTTTTAAAATAAAATACATGTAGGATGCATGGCAAAGTGTTCACATACTTTTAAGTTTAATGACCCATTTTCTTGTTCACAATAAGTTTTTACCTACGATTCGTATCGTAACCATTATCTCCTTTTGGAAAACATTGTCTTACTGTATATTTTAGTAAAGTTAGTAATGGTTGTATTTTTGTTTAAAATAAAAACAAAATATTTGAAAAAATGCTTCTTACATCGGTTATTGCTAAAAGAATTACAATAGAGTATTTTCACTCAATTGATATTGATAATGTTGTGTGTAAAAATTAAAAGTAGGGACACAATTAAGCAAAACCTGCTAAATAACACGGAAAAATAAAAACCCCCCTTACTTTTCTATTTAAGGTTTAATTATCATTGTAATTTAAATAGCCCGCCACCCCCCCTAACCAATCAAATTCAACATGGATGCCAAGTCTGTTTAAGAACTATCGATATCGACAATCGTATCGATTTTAAAGAAATGCTAAAATGCGAAATGCTTTTAGACTTTCCATTAAACAAGCCAGACTACCTAAATAGTTTCATAGTTCATTAAAATAAAACTTACATCAAAATGGTTTTCACAACAATAATAGGCATTTCCTTTGGGCTTTTCTCAATACCTACAGCGGGACACAGGCTTTTCTCCTATCGTCTTGTTTTGGAGAGAAAAAATATTTTTGAAGATCCTAAACTCGGCCGGCTTCTGGTTTCGCAAATAATAACATACACTTTTTTTCATTTTGAATAAAATAACGGGAAAATTTTCTCGTAAAAGGGTTCATATCAAGGAAAATTTGGCGATAATAATAACTATAGTAATAAATTGGAATATTTGGAAAGAACACACACTATTTACAAATTAGAAATTATTAATAAATATTAGAGGTTACAGGTTATACAGGTTGACATTGACAATATGACAATTGACAGAAACGCCAACTTTGTAGATGTTGCCATATCGATATTTGATTACAGGCATATCGAATAACAAAAAGCTGACAACAAGCAGGAATTCCACCAATAGAAAATTTAGGGCCGTGACGTCACGGGGCCACAAAATTCAAACTTAAAATTGATTTTTAAGGCGTTTCCGGAGGCCAAAAAAATCGGGAAAAAATATTTTTGGCCTTTATTTTTATGTGGCTTTGCAATAAGCTAATAAAAAATCATGAAAAACGCATATTTAGGATAAATATGGTAGCGATAAAATTCAAATTTTTTTAAATAAGAAATGCTTGCCTGTGTTACAATTTTTACAGTTGTCTAAAAATCTACCCTTATTTGGGAAAACGTAGATTGTTTAAACAATGTATGAAAATTTACTTTGTTATATCTAAGTGCCTATTGCAGCAATAAATTATATTTGTCGGCTAAGTTGTAAATTGAAATAAAACAGTTAAGGTTAAAAGAATAAGAATTAAAACTTGATTTTTTATTTTTGCGAAGATAAGATTTTATAAAAGTTTAATTCGCATGAACTGACTTTTTTTAGGGGTTTTAATTTCACTACATAGTATATTTTATAATATACTAATGGCCGGTTGCACCGACAATTTTAGGGAACCCTTAGCACAAGGTAATCCTTAAAATGACCAAACAAGGAATGTGATTGGCTTCCTTGGAGATTTAGGGAATACTTAACGCTAAGGGTTCCTTAAAATTGTTGCTGCAATCGGCCATTAGTGACATAGAAGACCCAGAATTATTTATTGAATTTTGATAAAAATTTGTAAACATATTTGCTATCATGGAAGTATACGCTGATTAATTTTTGAAGGCATTCCGAGTCGTACTTCTTTTGTAAAGGCATTTTTTGTTATATCAGGATCCGGAAAAAAATGAACACGTTTACTTAATATTCAGTCATTTTTCCGTGTTGGATTTGTTTGGTTTACGTAAAGACGGATTTTCTTTTAGAGAAACTAGCTAATCGAGTGAATTGAAACGAAGCTACAGTAATAGATATTATCGAGCGTGGTCCCAAGAAGGCCAATATCGACGAGTTAGTGGTACTGGACGCCAAAGACAGAGTACAGATTGACATGATCGTTATTTGAGGCAACTAGCACTTAGAGATCAATTTTCTAACAAGGGCAGTTGCAATCCAGTGATTTGATGCTGTCGGAAGGGAAATAACAATGAGAACAGTTTATCGCCGAATAAGGTATTTCGGACTGTTTTCATACCGTTCCCATCTTGTACTACCTCTGACCCCACAGCATTGTCGGTAACGATTGGTATGGAGTAGGGAGAGAACTTAAATGAAATATGGAATGGAACTCAAACGTATTTAGCAATGAGTCCAGATTCTGTTTGGGCACACATGATGGCTGTGTAAGAGTAAGAAGGAGACATGATCAAAGACGGAACGTCCAATTTTCCATCTAACGGCATATTCATCGCACTGTGTGTTATGGTATGGAGTGCTATTGCTTACGGCAGCAGGTAACGATTAGTGTTCATTTCAGGTAGCATGACTGCCCAGCGCTATATCCACGAAGTTTTGCAACCACATCTGCTTTCCTTTTTGGAAACTTTGCAAAATTTGTCAGCAGGACAATGCACACTTTATGTCGCACGTGATAGTTGTTGTTAAATCTCCAGACAATTCCTCTATTGAACATATAGATTGAAAATTTACCGCACTCTCCACAAACGTTGAAGGCTCTATGAAACCAAATTTAGATGGCCTGGAATACAATAAACTAAGAAGACATTAATCGTACGTTTGGCGACATAAATTTTTATGTCACACCGCTTATTGTATATAGCGAATCTAAAATTAAACTTTTCCATAATTTAAAACTGAACTTCTTGCCTTTAGACAGCTGTACTTGGCGTTAGTTGTAGAACGCTAACCCTACTTTCTATCTGTTTCTTTTGCCTTTATATTGTATAGTCGAGCTGTGGTGCCGGTAGTCGATAAAATTACTTATAAATAGAGCTCAGGGTCGTCTTTAAAATAAAAAATTTAGAAGTTATTAGTTCTAAAAAGTACATTTAAAATAAGTTTAATTAGTTTTAAAAGAGCTGCAGTCCATTGTTTTACTGAATCCGTCTCTTTTACTCTCTTTAATTTAATGTTTAATTTTAGAGCACACTGGATTAAATAATGTTTGTTCTAAATAAGCATTTTTTACGTTAAAACTGTTCTGCTATAAGATGATCTGACAACCGATCAATATCGAAAAATTATATATGCTCGTTATTCTCCTATTGCATCTTTCCCATCTCTAGGGCCTAGCATTAAAATACAACTATGCATAAATTACAATTGAAACGATACTACGTATTTTAGTATTTTAGATTTTTTCATTAAATAATTTCAATAAAATTGAAATGGATTTATTTTTTTTATTGTGGTATTAACTATTTAATCCACTTTGGGTACATGCTTAATTGAAATTAGGTGTTATATTTTAAGGGCATTTAACCTAAATTAGACAGCATTAATAGTTTTGCAACATTAATATCACACCAGATGGTCAGACGAATGAGCAGAATACTGCCAAATTTAATAGTTTTTTTGCACGCTCAGGTAATATGGCAACTAATCGGAAAGTAATCACTTACCGATCAGTAATTTGTAAACATCTGAAATTAAAATATGGACCTATTTTTAAATGAATTTTTTTTAAATATATTTTTTTCATCAGCATCGAACATTCAGCCCATAAACTGCCTGGACAAAATTGGCTAGCCATATCTTCTCTCTGATATTTTCAATGCGTTCGCATCGCACCAGTTTATGAATTGCTGAAAGACATTCTTGTACCTTTGTTTGGGCTTCACGGGAATAATAGCGGAACATTCAGCGTTCCCAGCATCATCCAGATCAGAATCGTCCTTTTCTTGCTGCTTTATACCTCACACTAACTCGAATTGAACGAGCTAAAGTTGACAAATCTGTGACAAATGTGATACTAATGACAAATAGTAAATTTCTTGTCATAGAAACTTAATATATCCGCTAGGTATTTGATTAAAGTGTTTGATATACCTAACAATATATTTTTGTCTATTCTTATATTTCTAATCAACACAAAAATTTTAAGCGTGCAAAAAATAGCGTCAGTATCACGGTCAGTAAGTTCTTACTGGTTTCGCTGATTTTGATCTCCAAACACATCCTTAACCAGTAAGAAACACTTACTGGCCTTAATACTTAATATACTATAAGTACTTTAGCGCAAACGTATGTGATCATTAACGACAAACACTATTCAAAGTACCATTAAAGCCCTAAAAGCGCATTATTAAAAGAACAATAATGCTTTACTGTTATATTTTTAAGGGTGTTTGCTATTCTAAGAAAAACAAACAAACCAATTCATATAAGGCAATAAATTGGGAAAAATTAACCGAATTCTAGATCATAATAAAACTTTGGAATCAAATAATCATAAAGCGTTCTTCCCCAAAATTATTTTGTCATCGATTAGAACGCATATATTTTATTTATAAAAGAATCACATTTCAGTATAAATTTATGTAATTGCTGTGACATTGTGGATTTATATTCCATATTTGTGGATTAAGAGTATTTGAAAGGTCAGATTTTTACCGGGTAATTGGTCTTCTCGCTTTTCTCATCTCCTTATAATTTTATTTTTTTTGATTAAAACCACAATATATTATAGTACGATACTCAATTAAAAATATGAAATAATGACACGCATTTTTTAACTTAAAAATCATCAGAATTTAAAGCTTTTTTAAACATTTTTATCACACAAGCACAATCTACAAAAATAATGTAGCATACTTTATAGAGACAGCTTAAAGTATTAATTTATAGATATAATAATTTTGTAAACAAAATACATTTCTTTAACATCTATTATCTAAGGTTTTTTTTTAATCACTTATGTTATATGTTCATAGTCGTCTTTAGGTAAGTACTGCGTATTCAGCTTAAGAAAACGAGAGTGTCTTATCAGTCGCAACGTATTATTTTATTTAGAACCGTAAAATAAAAACGTTTAAAATTTTAATTTTGGTGCTATTTAATTTTCATTTTTTAGAAAATTCCAATGTTTTATTTAAAATTAAAATACACGGGGTAAGTCACGTTATTGATACAATCCCTTAAAATATAAATCTTTCATATGATTGAATTTTATAAAAAAATTAGGCAATTTTAATTTTAATCCAAATATTGGTATTTAATTAAAAAATCCTTATTCATTTATATTTTTTTTATAAAAATATTTATTTTAACCCAAATAAAATTATTTAAGTTGCCAACATTTGAAAGAAATTCTGTTTGTTTATTAATTATTTCAACCGCATTGTCTAAAAGATGCCGTAAATGGTAATCTCTGCATATTTCCTCTGCACACAATACCATATAGGATTTATACAGCGTTGACTGTATATAGATAAGAAATAATAATTTTCAAATTGGTAAACATCTTTAGAACCTACATTTATTAGGATCCTAAGGTAGTTTCTAAAAATAAATTGCAATTTATGATTCATTTTTTCTTTGAATTTTTCCAGGTTCACAAGCATATGTTTGGAAAATAAAGCTTTATAAAACTTTTTATAGCGTTTTATACTTGTGGTACTTACCATTATAAAATATATACTATTGATAAATATTAGCCCGTATTTCATTGCTTTTAAAAAGCCTTTAAAACTCCTAAAATATCTGTATGGTTTTTTACTATACAGGATTTTTTTGAGCAATATTTTAATTCTGATTCTTAGTTTTTTACCATTTTTTTCAATTGTTATAATAGCTAGTTATAGGTAGATTTGGTAATAGTTGTAATAATTTTTTTCTTGTATTTAAAGTCGTAACTCTGCGTATGGTACGGTTTTTACGATACCAATAGTAGTTAAATATCATTTATAAGAAAATTTGTTTATCAATAATAAAGTAAATTTCCAAAGTTAATTTATTTTAAATTATCAGTGGTAAATAATTACAGCAACCCAGAATGAAAAATGTCCGTACAATGTACAACCTCAAAAAAAGAAGTACTCAAAGCCGTAACCCAATAGGTGCTACATTGCTAAGAAACACCATATTAATAAAATAATAACTATGGACATATAATCTAACGACGTAGAGGTACTCATAGAAATACACATACACACCATTACATATACATACATTTATTTATGGAAATAAATGTCTCTAATAAAATAATTCTTTTAAAAGCTTAGTTAAAAGAATCTATTTTAAAAAGGCGTGGCGTTAAAAAGTTAAGTTACTAGTAAAAATTTAACGAAAATAGTCTTTCGACAGCCAATGTAGGCTTGTATAAATCCTAAGTACTAGGTACCGTGGGTGCCGGGTTTTTAAATGCTATACCCATTTTTTCCTCGTTCCGTCAACGAAATCCAAACACCGAAATATGTAGAGATTGCATTTTACGGCCTCTTTCAGACAGTGCATTAGTAGTAATTAATAAACGAACAAAATTCCCATACAAATGTTGACAACCTCTGAAATAATTTTATTTGGGTTTAAAATTATTATTTCTATCAAAAATTTAAATTATATTTTCAAAATTAAACACCAATATTTGGATTAAAATTAAAATTGCCTAATATTTTTTACAGAATTCAATCTTATAAAAGATTAATATTTTAAGGAATTAATAATTTTATTGTATCAATAACGTGACTAACCCCGTTTATTTCAATTTAAAATAAAATATTGGAATTTTCCCAAAAATAAAATTAAATAAGGCCAAAATTAAAATTTTAAACGTTTTTATTTTACGCTATAAAATATAATAAAAATTTGATTTTTTGTTATATTATTTATAGCCTACGTTACTACTGGTAAGCAACTCTCTCATTTCTCTTAAGCTAGATACGCATTACTTACCTAAGACAATCATAAGGAAAACTCAAGACAATGCATGTTTAAAAAATATATTTTGTTTACAAAAATATTATTATATTTGTGGTCTTCTAGCAATAATTTAAGCTGTCTCTGTGAAGTATGCTACATTATTTTTTTATATAACCTTCAAGATCAGTTATCTAAGATTGTGCTTCTGCGATAAGAATTAAAACAAGATTTAAAGAGATTTTAATTTTAATGATTTTTAAGTTAAAAAATGTGTGTTGTTATTTTAAACTTGTATCGTACTGTGATATATTGTGGTTTAATTAAAAAAATAAAATTGTTAGAAAATTAAATTCGACGCAACAGAACTCACACGTGTCATAGGTTGTCGGTTTTTTCAGTGAAGATTAAAGGATTTGCGTGAAATATATTTTAAAGAGTAGATGCCTTTTTTGTAAAGCTTTATTATGGTTTGTTTTTTTTAAGTTCTTACTAAATTGATTGAAATAATCGTGTGGACTCAACCATCATGAAAATCAATTTAATAATGAAAACAAAATGCAGTGTTTATTATTATAAGAGCCTAATCAATTTAATATTTTTTGTTTTGCTTGTGCATCGTCAATATTAAAAACTCTTCTAAATTGTTTCCAAGAATGAGGTAATTTATTTTTGTTGTTAAAATTTATCCTTTGGATCTCACAGGTTACGATGTTTACGATATTCCGAGATTCATAGTGGAATATCTTCTCTGGATAAATCCATATTATTATTTATAATCTGTCTAGTATAATAGGCATAATGACTGAGAATATAAAACACTAAAACTATATAACCATATAATGAAACGTAAATAAAAGATTACAAAACAAGTATTCTTTTATTATTTTAAGCAAGATTAATTAATATTTTAATAAAATGAAACTACCAAATACGACAATCCGTCATGATGTTCTGAACGCCAATCAGAGCGAATGACGTCACGTTAGAGTAAACAAATGATCATAACCTATATTTTGTTGTCGTACTGTTGGTTTCTTTGATTTTATTTACTATTATATTGTTTTCAGTGTTACGTTTGCTTTTTTGAGCATTTTGTCTATAATAACGTAACTCATGGAACGAGGATTTATAAAGGCAAGCAGCGATAACTTGCCTAAAATTGACTTGTTGATGCTGGGAGAGTTTATGACATCAAACAAAGATTTTTGTTCTGCAGAATTTAGAAATGCCAAAACTTTCTTACAAGTATGATATACTTTAAAAACAATATAACAATAATGTAAGAAAATAGGCCCTAACCTTATTAAAATTCTTATTCATTAAACAAGTTTAAGATTAGAGGTTATTGGTCATTGGATCTTTCTACTACCTAGAGAACAGTTAGGTTGGGGTGCACTTATATGGACAAAAATAAAATCTG
This sequence comes from Listronotus oregonensis, assembly GCA_019359885.1. Lineage (NCBI taxonomy): Eukaryota > Metazoa > Arthropoda > Insecta > Coleoptera > Curculionidae > Listronotus > Listronotus oregonensis. The sequence goes on along the minus strand of JAHBCN010001846.1, from coordinate 83,484 downwards.
GGCGAGACTTAGAATTTTCACGAGATTCTTTAGTGTGTATTATGGCGCGTATCGGGATAAAATAAACTTCACGCGGACGAAGTCGCGGGCAAAAGCTAGTGTATCTATATGTATAAAAGGTGGCAAATTGATAGGATTGATTTGATAGAAACCTAACTTTAAAACATTTGTATATTTGTTTATTAATTTAAATCTTCGAAGAAGTACTATAAGTTTACAAAAATAAGTAAATACTTACGTCAAAGTATTCTTCATAAAAGTAAAGCTAAGTTGTGGGCAAAATTCCTGTTAAATCACGCCTTGCAAGCCTAAACCACTTATCTCGTATTGTTTTTTCGTATGGCACAAATACAAATAACTTGTTAGGAATTTTTATTGACTTGTTAGAACACAGAGGAACCGAACAGCACCTATAGGATTTCAAATTCATGTTTTAAACACGTAAAATATCTTGTAATTTGGAAGACCGTTTTTATCCTAGAATTTTTAGTGTTTTTATTACGTGTCAATATAAAAATTAGCAAACAATTCAAGAATGCTTAAGAAAATTTGATAAAAAACGCATTTTTTATTAAAATCGAATCAAAACTTATTTACACTTAGTTCCACTTTTTAGTTCTACACTCACCTACTCTGTCCTACTCTAAACTTGATAACAAACAGACCTTATGTGCTCATAATTTAAAATGTAATATAAATCAAAAACCATAGCCGTAACTAAAAACTAAAAACAATATAAGAGTTTACAGTCCCGCTAAATATTTTTTTTGTTATCAAACATATAATAGATAGCATTTCCTGATGTCAAATACAAACAATTTGAGAAGAGCTTTCTTCTCACAATTGTTTAATGGCTTATGTTTTTTAAACTTTTAATTTCAATTGAAATAAGAGTATATAGCTTAGGTCCTAAATGAAAAGATTTTTTACCCAGGTGTTGGTAAAGGGGGCCTTGGCAGGTAGCAGATTAAACAACTAATTTCATCCCATTTATCAGTATACAAAATGCCTTATCCACTATTCTATATTAATTTTCCAGTTTGGTTGACATAAATATTTACTTAAACTATGAATCTCCGTTTTACTTTGAGTGAAAAACGAAAACAGTTTTTACTTATAAACAACTTTAAGTATAGTTTTTAAAAGGGCTTGAAAAGTGACGAAAAGTGGTAGACTTGCGCACACAAGAAGTGCAAATCGTTGGTTCTTAGTTCTGGTTTTATTTTTATTAAAATGATTTATTATACATGGCGGGAAAACGTATATCATTGCGCGCAAAAATGAACCGAAAAACATAGTTGCAAATTAAGGTTTGGATGACTTGTAAAAAGACTATTGCTATTTGTGACACAAAGAATAGAGTAACTGAACACAAGTTTTTATTTTAAAGCAACAAACAATTAACTACTACACAAACGTTAGTGTGATACGCCAATGGGGCGTATTAGTAAATCAAGTCAATATCTACAAATATATACAATAACTAAAGAGAATAATTTTACCTTGACAAATTTCATGACCTCAAGTTAACTTTAATAAAATCCAAAGAAAGGTAAAAGATCAAAATTACCTTTTAAATAGGCATTGATAGTCTAAGAATCAATTTGTCAAGGTTTTAAAAATCTGATACATAATCCAAGTATCTACTGACAATACTAGATGTTTACATCTTATAAATAGTGCTTAAATTTACAAAGTATGAGACAGGAAAAGTTACAAAAATTTTCCTTGAATTCGGCGCAAAAAATCACTTAAATTAAGGAAAGAAAATAAATTTCTTTTACTCTAAAACCCGAATCGCCTTTCCGACTGCGGAGTTTTTTAAGCGTAAAAGTACGACGACGTTACAGCACATATAAAATGTGTTTTATAACACAAGTGAAATCAGAATATTTTAGGTCAAATTTAGAAATTATTTACAGTTTTTGGGACGCCCCGTATCACTTGCCACTCCTGTAGAAATTATATTATCAAAAAGTTTAGATGTTTCCTACGCAGCTATTTTCCTAATATATCATTTACCAATCATTTTTGTAAGTACTACTCCAGTTCTTCAAGTCACTTTCATCACACACTTTAATTCTGATTACCTTTGAACCTTACTTAGAATGTGTTACGTTACAATTGACAGAGATAAATATTTGAATAGCTTTACTAACTGTACACCTTTTTACGAAAACGTATGATATGAACTGTTTAAAGAGATAGATGTACTAGCTTAATGTCTTGGTTTAGAATACAAAGAAAATAGCATTTATATTACCATAGAAAAACTACTATTTTTCTATCAAATACTTAAGAAAACATTTTGGCAATTTGCCCAAAATGTAAGAATTACGTTTTTATATCGAAGAAGAAAACTTTTCCAGCTGCGGGTGTGAAACCATTTCATGGGTCTTTTTTCTTTTCGCCGAGAAGAGCTAACGGCTATCACTTTTACGCTTCTGTTTTTCAGTCGCCGGATCTTGAGTTCTGATTGGATGTGGTGACGCGCTACATCATCACGGGTTTGTGCAGACATGCCGTCTGCTCACCTGGCGCTTGAAATACAACTAGGTTTGTTTTTTAGCTATTTTTAAATTGACAAAGAAATTTTTTTCACACTTTACCGGTGTTACCACAATTATGCGGCCATTACGCAGTCTAGTTTAAGCCTACTATCAAATAAACAAAAAATATCGTTTTTAGAGCTTAAGCAATCTAAAAACTTAGACTTGTGATACATAAATGAAAAGCTCTTGAAGAGCTCTTTTCAAAAATGTAAAAATCCAATATGGCGTCCCTATGAAAATCCAAAGTTTGGGTAAATATCTCAAAAACAAATAAAGGTAGAAAAATATTTTTACTTAAATTAAATTCTTCTTAAAAAAGTGATCCAATAATGTAGTAATCTTAAAACCGTAAAATTGGTAGTTTGCGAGCTACAGGCAAAAGTTAAAAATGCATCATTTTGGTTTTTCTTAATTATCTCAAAAAACCATAAAAGATAAATAAAATTTGAAAGCAGATTTAATTTTGCAATTAAATTGTCTAAAACTTTTCTAATTTAACCAACACTGTAGCTTTAATGGTTCCCGAGTTACCAATACATGTAGACCCAATTTGGGACAAACTGTATAGTTATAATAAAATAGTTTTCATGTTGCTAGATGTGTTTTTGCAACAATCTTATTTTAATTTATTTTATTACTTGTTATAATTTATTAACCAAGTCCGAGTTTACAAGTGTGATTTTAGGCAATTACAAATTTTTTACCCAGTTTACATGTTTTCCTTTAACCAGTCAATTTTTCCACCTCTAAAGGCCTATACTTGTTGGATATTTGACGTGCATAACGCCAAACATCTTAATTTAAAAGCATTTCAGTAAAAAAATATGTAATTACATCGTTTAATTTGCACGTTATCAAAGTTTTATAAGTTACTTCTGAATATAAGATCATAAAATGTTTTTGAAGTATCATTTCTACTACCTGGAAATACGTATAATTTTCACGTGGCTTGTTTATGCAATTCAACGTGAGCCCTGCAAAACATAAAACAAACAAAACAAACGGTAAATGTAATAAAGGTATATGTAAGAGACTACTGACTACACACTTTAATCATAAAATTGTTTTGTTGCTGCAGATTTTTTTTAACTATATTTGTGTTACCCTAAATATGATAACCTTTGGTTAATGAAAATATACCTTTTTGAGTTCGTTTAAAGGGTGAAGTCGATTAATATTTATGATAGCAAAAAGACCGTATCTTTATTAAAAAGTTATAATCTATTAAAATACCCGACATACAAGGTAAACCGCGTCAAAACACCAAATACCATATACATTTTATAAAATGTTACAACACTATTATTGGAGACTATAATAGCCAAAGAAGTAAAGAATAAACATTATAGTTCCTAATTTATTAAATTCTACATTTCTGTAAGGTCGGTAAATAAAATATTTGTAAAAATACAGTAATATTGTAAGTTTTAATTTGTCTATTAAGAAAACAATAAAGTTTCTCAAAGAGCATAAAATTGTTGTTCTAATTACTATTTATATTATAGATTTGTATTGACTAAAATTTTAATTAGATTTAATTTACTTTTACACATTACGAACTAAATATATTTAATTAACGTTTATCGTAAATTAGCTTAAATTACGTTATGTCCTTATGTAAAGTTTTTGGTTACAGTATTTACATTTTAGTTTGTAACTTTACGTTTTTGACCTTTACGTTTTAGTTTTATTTTTTTTATGTAGCTTTAAAAAAAATTAAATTTTTTAGTTCAATTTTTAGAATAAACACATTTGCTAGTAAAAATATTTGTTTAAAAAAGCTTACATAAATAATGTTGAAAATTACATTATTTATTACATTTGGTAGGAACATATTTTCTACCAAAAAAAAAATAATTCCAATATTTGTTTATATAATAGCTTTATAAATACTTAAAAAAAAAATTACTTTTTGATATTCCGATACTCCATTAGTCGATAATTCATCACACGACATCTCATCAAGGACACTCTAGCACGGCAAATTTCATCACCGCAAATTTTCATCACACACAGATTTATTCCTATGCCAATTCATTAAATGCGTTTCATCATATCAATCCGAAAAACTCTCAGTATAATAAAAAAACCTCATATATGTCCTTAACTCTCATTAAAAATTATTGTTTTAATTAATTTTAATACACTGGCATTTCTTTAGCTACTGTGAAAAAATTGTGTGTAATAAATTGGCGAAGTGATGACATGGGGAGTGATGAAGAATCGTAGTGTTTGAATGTCGCTGTGTTAAAGTGTTTATGATGAGATGTCGTGTCGTATGATGAGGTATCATCAATTCGTTATTTTTTTAAATTTATTTATACCCTAAATTTTTAATAAAGCCGCAATATACCTGTCTTTATTGCTGTTTAGCCAAAAGCGCTCTGCTGTACTGGCTGCTAAAAAAGGTTCTGCCAATAACAAAGAATAATGTAGACTGGAACAAAATGATGCAGAATATTGAGATGTTACAAAATTCTTTATTAACACCACTAAAAATTAGTGTAAGGGAAAGTTTACTTTTGTATTTTCCATTAAATTAAAAAGGATTCGCGTGAAGGACGGCCAAAAAGTGCAACAACTTCAGAATTAATTTAAAAACTTCATAATATGGCGTCGGATGGGTATCGCGAGTGTCAAATTCGTAAAAAATTTCTAGGCAGTGTTCGGAACGTTTTATTAGAAATAAGACTGCTTTTCTTTAATGAATTATAACCTTTGATAAAAATTGGATTTTCAATATACTCCTGCAGTCCAAGCAGTCCAAGCATTGATCAGAAACTAAATGTCCAGCAACTAAGAAAGCAATGCTTGTTACTTCAGCGGATAAAGTTATGGCATCTGTTTTTAGGGATGGCATTTCTTATGATTATTTTAAGAGGGATAAACGTATAAGGGCTAAATACTATTTTCCTCTCTCGGTAAATGGATAAAAAGTTTATTAATGAAAACCTGATTTACCGAAAAAAATATTTAAATAAATAAAAATTAACTTTATCCGTTAATTCTTATTTAATTTATTTAGGCTACCGGCGATTCAAGACAAGGCCCTTAATTTTTTTCCCTTTAATCATGTTTTCTTTAATGAACTTTTTATCCATTTACTTAGAGAGTAAATTAGAATTTACCCCTTATACGTTTATTCCTCTTATCATAATCATTAGGAATGCCTAACTGATAATTTTTAAAAAATATTAAGATTTATTTGTTTATATATTTTAACTTTATATAATATAATATGTTCATATTCTAACTAACCAAGTCAAAATAGAGGGAAAACAATCAAAGGCTCTTAACTGGACTTTATAAATACATTTTAGCATTAAAAATCTAACTTTCTTCCGGCCATACCCGTATTTTACATTTTCCTTAATTTGTACTATTATCCACTACAACAGTGTGTTAATTTTTCATGAAAATTTGCAGGTTATATTACCACATGAAATATTAAAACTTTAATATAGCCTAGTTAAACATCCGGAGGCTACTTCTCTAACCATTGGTGCGTAATGTTTCATGCATGTACGATTTAATTTTAGTACTAATAAATTAAATACAGGCTGTTGTTGGATAAAATATAGAAATAGGAAGAAAACTACAAAACCGGACCCGATATTGTCTGGACATGCGAGCCAGATATAAAATGATTGTAAAATTAAACTAATTACCGAATTTCTACCATTGCCTTAAATCTGATATGAAAATTAGATAAATTTAGGCTTCTATGTTTCAATTTTAAAAATACTGACTACATTTTAATTAAACAAAAAATGACAAAAAACGATTTTGATAATTTTCTCCTCATGAAGAACAAAATTATTTTATTTTATCCTTTAGACCTCTTTCGTATTTAAGTTGTATTGTAGCTTTTTAAAAAAATAGGAATGGGTGCTATTGGTAATTCAGGTTTAGGTAGAATTAAGTGGCGTGGTAACATCAAAACAGACATAAAAAAACATCTTGTTTTTAAATAACCAAATGTCTAAGAAAAGTTTTTATTTTAGAATAGTGTAGAAAGGCTAAGTACCAACGTACCGTGAGTGTTTTACAATCTAAGAACTCTCAAAATAGACTGTAAAGAAATATATAATAGTGGTAATTCGTGTTGCTCTACTGAGAGCTCCTTCGAGAGGAATTATGTTGACCAATTTCTCGAAACAAAATTCGTACAAATTTTTATAAAAGAGGGACAAGTCGCCTACAGCTCTTTGTGGACAAAATAAAGAATTTTTTTGTAAAATTGGGAGTTGGATTTATTAAAAACCAGAAAAACTTTTAATTGGAAGAAATCAAAAAGGTGTAACCAGACCTCAAGTCTAGGAAGAGTATTTTAGACAGGATATAATTTGTAATACATACAGAGTATTAAGGAAATAAATATTTTTCAATTTCAAACGTTAATTTAAAGTAGTTAAAAGTATTTACCGTCATTTAAAGTATTTATACCAAAAAATTATGGTACAGACTTTTATTGAATTACCGAAAAAATGTCTTGTAGTTCTTAACCTAAATACAAAATGTAAATCATAAGGTTAACTTTATTGAGAACACACTATCCTTATTTTGACCAAGATATGTTTTTTTGCAAATTCAAGCTTTCAATTCCTCTTGTATTGAGCTATAATTTAAGCAAGTTATAAGCTTTGTGATTTCTTTATGAAAATTGATTTGTCTATGGAACAAAGTCTTAGTTTTAACAAGCAAATTGCCAATGAGACGGCTAAATATCAGTCTAAATGAAAGAAGCTTTCAAAAACTGCCAACCAAAAAAAAATTACAAAATTGTTTAAACCATTGCCTAAGCCTGAAGATATTAATTAATCAATATGGTCAAAAACTTCAATTAAATTAATTTTTTATATACTTGTTTTTTATTTTGTCACCTGGAAACGTATCCCCTATAATCCCATATAAATTACCATTCCATATTCACGGTTTCTGTATTCGCGGCATATTTACGAAACATATACCCCGCGAATAAAGTAGTTTTACTGTACAGGTTTATTCATTTTAAAGTAGACAGGGCTTTATTTTTCAACTTCCCTGTACTTTCTTAAAAAACGAATAAAGTCATTTTGTGTATTTTTTTCCGTAGAATTCAATAATTTAACAGAAAAACATTTGAAATAAAAACACGAGGAATTCGGTGATATAGGGGTTGCTGGGTTTATTTCCTGCGGTTATGCTGCAAATGTTTAAAAACTGCATAATAATATAAGGATAGTTTCATCTGGAAAAACCTGGCTACCACAGGTCACAGGTGCTTATTTGTCAAAGTCAAGAATTTTAAAAATACGTTTATTACTTTTTGGAGTAGTTTTACAATGAGGTTTTCATCAGAAGAACGGCTTCAAATTATATTATATGCTAAAAATGATATGATATATCTATTTCTAAACCAAGCAGCAAAATTACAATAAACGGAAAAAATTAAAATACAATACGAGGTAAATATGGTGGTAATAAGAACACTTATAACAAAAAATTATAATAGTACTAATAATTTAAATGTTCTATATGACCTCCCTTGGTATTTATTCTCTTGAAATTTCCTGGGATTTTGTCTTGCCCAGCTGTGCGTATTGCTCTGTTAAACATTCCCGATGTAGTGAACGTAGCTTTATCCAAAGAATCGTTTGAAACAGGGTAGGATCGTTATCTTGTTCATGGATTAAAATTTGGGAAAGAAATTGAAAGCGAGGTGCCTTTTGTTTACGTGTTAAATGCTGCACCTGAAGAACGCGATATGGAAGATACTTAAAATATTTCAGTGTTCTCTGAACCATCGCATAGGTTACTCTTCTTCTTGCAGGGCCATACCTCAAGTATCTAACTACGTCAGTAATTGTCAGACTTAATGGGATACAAAGTAAAATAATTTGGAATAGCTCGATCCCGGTTTCTTTTTCTCATTGTAGTCCGTTTTCTAATATGTAACGATTTTGTTTCTTCGAATAAGACCTTCAGGTTTAACATCGTTTTTACTGATATATTTCGGTAGAAATTTGCAACATATCTTCGTTGAGTTTCCCTGGCGTTTTCTTCACATTTATAATAAGATATCGTTATGCATCACTTGACCAAGCGACATAATAAAGTATTTTGAGATATTTGTACAATCTAGTAGGTAAAGGTGGTATTTACCTGGGAAAAAATCAAGATCGCACAGAACTCTGCAATTTTTGTATATCAACCAATAAAGCTAAACGCCCAGCAGTCTATATAACTAAAACAATTTTGCATTACACGACTAAGTGCAGGGCAAGCAGAAAAATTTACAATTTTTCCAGTTTGATTTTGCATAAATTGCAACTATTGTCAATTAAAAAAAAGATATTCAGAATAATAAAATAAATTGGCTTTAGCTTAAAGAAATTCAAATACTAAAAAAACCTTTGAGTATTTTTGTAAAAAATAATTTTGGTGACGAAGCAGGAGAAGCCAATAAAGAAAAAAGAAGAAGCAGGCCTTCAGAAATAAGAAAATTAAGTGACCTTTTGAAAATACTTTGGCCAAATGGTAAACCAGTCGCTAAAAAAAAGGTTCAAAAGTTGAAGTTTCTTCTCGATTTAATACCCAAAGATGACAAAAAGTTCTACAAAAATCTGATTGCTGATCCGGACATTGAGGAAGATGTTTATGAATATAATGTCGAATTAGATTTAAACTGTGAGAAAAACGAAGTTATGAAAAACTAAAAAAATGTTTAGTACTAAGTTTTAGTTAAATAAGCTATGTCAGTATGGTTCAAATAAATTTCTTGCTTTTGTACATACATATTTTTTTTTGTTAAGTACCCAATCCTTTAAAATACAAATTAAACTTATTTTTAAAAAGCTTAAAAGACATAGTAATAAAGTAACATTAATAAGTACATATAATTTTCACTTGAAAGATTAGCAAAACATGACCAACCGCCGAATTTGGCTGATAGTCAAATAATGCAAAACTGTAAACACAGGTAACGGCGAAAAACAGTAAATGACCAAGCGCCTTTTTCCTCGTTAAAAATGTTAAAATGCATATTTCTGCAATGGTTTTTTTAAGTTAAAATTTAATTCAATATTCTAAACCCACACACGAAAAAAAAATCAAATGACTAAATATTTAATTTTTAAAGAAGCCAGAAAGTTAGAGCCAATTTTCTCAAAACTATTGATTTGGCGGTTAGTCTTGTGATGTATACCGGGGTCCAATAAAGAGTTATAATTTGAAGCCGTTTTTCTGATGAAAACCTCATAATAAAACAACTCCAAAAAGTAATAAACGTTTTTTTAAAATTCTTGACTTTGACAAATAAGCACCTGTGACCTGTGGCAGCCAGGGTTTTTCAGGTGAAACTATCCTTATAGTATCATGCAGTTTTTAGACAATTGCAGCAGAACGGCAGAAAATAAACCCAGCAACCCCTATATCACCGAATTTCTCGGGAAAATCTCTATCTATTAATATAAAAAAATACGGGGTATTCCATTTAAAAAATACGTCACTTCTGCTGTAACTCTTTTGTTTTTGTTTCAAATGGTTTTCTGATTAGATTATTGAATTCTACGAAAAAAATACACGAAATGGCTGCTATATTCTTTTTTTAAAAAAGTAAAGTTCAAAAATAAAAACATGTTTACTTTAAAATGAATAACCATCTACATGTACAGTGTACAACTGTACACCCATGTAGCTACGGCACACAGTAGTTCAAATAGAATATCTGAGTGGACAAAACCCATTTTAAACAATTTAATAAATAGAGATAAATTTGTGTATTTGAAAAAAAAAGTATTTCATAACACACAAAAATTTAAGACAGCTACCATATACTTTATGTCCCATTAGATTTATTGTTTTTATATTGAGATTGTATGACTTAAACATGTTATGTATTACAATGGGCAAGTACTGTTAAAAATACTTTTTTATGGTATTATATTACTTATATTTTGTTATCAATAGTTTCGTGGTGTTTTAGGTTTTTTAATAAAAATATTTTAAAAAAGTAAAATATGACAAACGTCAAAAAATTCCTTAAAAAGACGATCTTGGAATCTCTAAAATTTTTATGATTACTTTAACAATTTTAATTTTATTTAAGTTTCTATACTTTATTTTTATTTTAAAAATGATTACCGACTTGCAACTGACACGTAGATAAGTATTTGGACCTCGATTTGGACTATGTGTTGTTTTTTTGGCTTTTCCCTTTTCCGTTTCAGTTTAGAGGGGTTAATAGTATTGAGCAAAATACAATTTTGCCTTAAAGAAAATATCTAAAAATACATACGTTATTTTTTCTTTTCTTTACAAAATAGCCAAACTTTTCTTGCATAAAGACACCCTTTTATGTACTCAATGTGTGTAATCTGACGAAAATGCCTTAAAAGTAAGTTTTAGTTAAATAACAATCGAAAAAGTTTATTAAAAATAAAATACTTTTTATTCTTTTGGGCATATAGTTTATGTTCTGGGAAGCTAAATATGATTAATATTATTTACTTTTAATACGCTACTTAGCACTGAAAAATTAAAAATCCAATTAGTTTTTTTTGTGCAATCTTTACTAAACATAAAGTTTTTTTTTAAATATAGTAACACTTACACTGGTTTTAAACATATCACATTTTAAATAAGATGTACATATATTACAAGACTTTTTTAGACTTATTTTATTTCATAATCACTTATACTTTATTGCCTGATCCAATAATAAAATATTTATTTTTTACTTTGTCAAAGACAATTTTAATGGTGCTTCAGAAAGCAATATACAAATTTAAAGCATTTTAAAAATAAATATTACATATCGGCCCTTTTTCTTGGTAGTTTTAATAGTTTTTTTTTATAATTTTAATATATATATATATATATATATATATATATATATATATATATATATATATATATATATATATATATATATATATATATAAAAAAAAAAAAAACTATAAACAAACAAGAGGCAATAAAAAATAAGATAAAAAAATATTATTATAAAAAATTTTAAAAATATCCCTTACGGGCCAGAAAAATTTTTAAAAATTTGCTTATTATATTTACATTTAAACATTAATAAAAATAAATATACAATGGAAAAAATGTAACATGTAAAAAAAATGTAAATGTAATTTTTTTTTTTTCGTAAATTCAAATTTTCCTCAGTAAGTTCGGAATCAGGATAAGACATAAATTTGGAACAAGTTTTTTATTTATCATTTTACGTTGCTTAAATTTATGTTTTTGCATTTTTGAGAAGCCCTGTATGATGGAAATCTATTTTCCAATTGTAGAATATATTTTTTTGACAAGAGAATTTTTTTATCAAGAATGACCTTTTTTGTTCTTGAATTTTGGTCCATTTGTCCTCTTTTAACCCATCGGACATACTAGATATATATATATATATATATATATATATATATATATATATATATATATATATATATATATATATATATATATATATATATATATATATATATATATATATATATTTATTTTTTATATATATATATATAAATCAAGTTTTTGATGAATCAAAGTTAGTATTTTTACTTGTACCAAAAAATATTGTTATTAGCAAAATTTTTGGCCAAATTAACTTTTTTGCCTATATCTCTTTTATTACTTATTTTAATAAAAATGTGTATATGGCTTAAAAAGCATTTTTCGTTTAATATAATTTTTCGTAGCTCTTTTACTTTTTGAGATATTTGCCTTTTTATTTTAAATTTAAATTGGTAATATCTCAAAAACTAAAAGAGCTACTATAAATTTTAATAAATAAACATTACGTAATTTTATTAGACCAGTAATTTTAAAATTATATTTTTCTAAAATTTACTGTTTTTGAGTTATATTGAAAAAAAAAACGATTTTTTATGATTTTTATTAAAATTTAAAAATGCAACTTAATCTCGCTGAGCTGGGGCAGCAGTGCAGCTTTGAATTGACTATAGTTCATAGTAAATTTAAAAAAAAGTTTCATGCGTATCTCTTAGTGCCGAGCTTTTTGGGTGGCCCCCCTGGAAATTTTTTTTTTTTAAATTTTCAACCCCCCTGGGGGGGGTTTTTTTTTTTTTTAAAAATTTTAATTAATAAAACAAAATTCAAATAGGGGCTTGCAAAAAATGTTTATGGCATGCTAGTGGCAGAAGTTTTTCTTTTGACTTTTTGTTCTTTAAAAATTATATAAAATTATAAGTGGTCTGGTCTGGTGAAAATAAAAAAGAAAGATACCTTATAGTAGAAGGTATCCCAAAAAAAGGGGTTTTTGGGGCCAACCTGCTGTGGCCCCTATGAAAACCTCGTTATAAAAAAAGTATCGGATGCCAACGGGGGCCTACGCCAACCCGTTGGCAACCAGAAAACCCCCTATTGGGGAAAAAAAAATATTTCCTTAAAAGTTTAAGGCCCAAGCGCTTACCCCAGGGGATTGTAGGCCTGTTGCCATAAATTTTCTACGAAATTTTACATTATTTCAACATCGGATTGCAATCCCCACTTAAACGGGGCATTTGCACCCTCTTGTTTTTTCCCAAATATAGCTTTTACCGACCCTTTTTAATGACATAGGGTTCAATCCCTTTAAAACTTTTAGGGTTGTTGGAAAACCCCGTTTTTAGGGAAAAAACCCTCTAACTTCCTTTCAAAATATACTCAAAATAATTTTTTTAGTTGAAGTACTTTTAATTACTTCCAAGTACTTTTATGTACTTCAAGTACTTTGGTTTACTTCAAATACTTTTGACTTCAAGTACTTTTTTTTACTTCAAACTTTGTTTTTCTTCAAGTACTTTGGTTTCCAAGTACTTTGGTTTACTTAAAGTACTTAATTTCCAAGTAAAATACTAGGGTGGACTTCAAGTACTTTTTCAATTTACTTGAAAATGCAAGTACATTTTGATGAATACTTGGTACTTGTACTTGAAGTAATTTTAAAAACTCAAAAACTTGGTACTTGTACTTAAAGTACTATTTAAGAGTACTTTGACAGCTCTGTGTGTATATTATATTTGTTTGCATGAAAACAAAATTTAAAAAGAATAAGTGGTTTCAAAAAAGAAAGCAGAAAGATAAAAGTGTAGATCTTACCACCAACAACAGAATTCTGGATAAAAGTGACGGAGAAAGCAAAAACTAGTTTATGTTTAAATAAAACATAAAAATATAAATTAAAAAGAAATAAAACATATGTCATATTTGTTTTTTATATTACATATAAAATCAGAGTTGTAGATGTCTGTCAAACAAACAAATACTTTATAATCCATAAAAATAATTCTTAAAATGACCATGGAATAATATAGCACTAAATATTTTTATTTACAGATTAATAATTATTTTTATAAAAACTCCCACCATCCTAACTTTTGCTAGCTATAATTTCACTATCTATAAAATGTATTTAATAAGACCTAATTAATGACAGAAACGATAATATAATTTTTGACAGTTTTTTTTACAATTATGAAATTATTTATAAAAACAGATTTAGAGCTACCTGAGCTCGCCACTTATTTTTTCTAGTTAACATAGGTGCAGGTGCAGACTACATAACGTCTTGGTATCAACGACGATGAAATCATATACCTAAATGAGGAAGTTGCATATTTTTTTTTATTGAAAACCTATTTAAAATTCAGTAAATGCCCTTAAAAGTTGATATGTGCTTGTAAAATATTTTAAAACTAAGCGATTATTAAATAATTAATTATTTAAATTTTAAATATTACAAGGTCAACAAAAACGCTCTCTGATTGGTCAAGCCACGTGTGACGTCAAGATCCGATAAAAAAAGTGTCGGCCCACGCTTGGCCCAAGCGCTGCCATTTAATCATTGGTTATTCCGTTTGTGTTTACATCGGGTTGTGGCCAATTTAGTGTACCTAAAGACAAGTTTTTTAATTATATATTAATATTAAACCTGATTTAGTGTGTGACGATAGCCGGTTTAAAGTTTAAATGAGAGAACATGGATGTAAGAGAGGATTTAAGAGGCCCGGAACATAAATACTATAAATGTTGTGTAGTGCCATTATGTAGTTCCACAACAAAAACCGGCCCCAACAAATTATTTTTTAACGTTCCAAAAGATAAAAAAATACGAAAGAAATGGTGTATAGCGATAAAGAGGGATTTGAAGAAAAGTCCAGTTAGTGTAAAATCTACTTTACATATCTGCGAAGATCATTTTAATGTAAGTACCTAATATTTAACTTGCCTCAAAAACAGACAACATTTCTCAAATATTAAATATCATTTTCTCGGTTTTTATTTAATAATTAGACATACAAAGTGGAAAAAAACTATTTTAATAAGATCCCTTCGGTAAGACAGATAAGGTATTATTTTACAAAATCTATTATTTAGGTTTTGAGGTTATCTTTCTACCAAAGTTTTTACTTTTACTTTAAAAAAAAGCACTGCACTACGTATAGTATTATTACTTTAAAATAATGTTTAATTTTGAATGCATACCTTGTAGCTTTTACTCCTATTAACTCAGCTCCCTTGAAATTTGGGTTATTTCCCAAAAATGTAAATATTGATAATGCATCAATTTTTGGCAAGTTATCAGATTGCCCTTGGACAAATTCAGCTTCAGAAGAAGTCATAATAAATGAAGTCTAGTTTTTAAAACAATTATAACAGAACAATATTTTGTTAGTACAACGAAAGTAAATAAAAACGGCACTGAAGAAACACGCCCAACTAACAATATTATAAAATAAAATCACCTTGATGCCGCTTAAATGACAAGCAAAACAGAGAGTGTGACAGAGAGTCGTTTTGACCGATACCGGATCGTGACGTCACAGCAAGCTATCCTTGTTTTCGAGCTGCGTTTTGGCGCGGAGAAAATTATTTTGAATTTCAACATTTTTTATTAAAACAACAGTAAGTTGAAAATTAGAAAAATATATGACAATTGATACTTTATAGTTTTAGAAACTTTATAAGTAAAAAATAAAAAAATGTGCAATTTTCTCATTGCCACCAGCTCCCTAGCTATTAGATCAAACGCGTCAGGTCATCGTCTGTCTCACGCTGTTATCTCCTGCTGAGTAGCAAAGGAAGGTGTTGTGTCGACAGCCCGTTGATTACATCGGCAGACGCCCGCAAAACTGCGGAGTTATAAAGATAAAAGAAAGGTACATTATTTAAATGCCAGATAAAGTGGATTCTATATTTCATATACAGCGTGTCCACGATAAGAAGGGCCAGTATGAGCAACTTGGAAAGGGTAAGATATAAGAAGTCGCTTAAATAGGAAAAAGGTTGCAGTCTTACGTGACTATAAAGGAACTTTTACCTTTGAGAATTTAAAAACAGTCAATTATTATTTTTTACGGACTTGGATTCCTTAGACCTTTAAAAATAACTTCCTTATATATTATTCGAAAATTTAAAACCGAAAACGGGATACATCAACTTTAGTGAGCGCGCGTTTTCGTCTTGCCGTAGGTGTTCTACGCAGCTGTCGCTCGCTCAGCTAACTTTAAACACGTTTTTCTCAAAATCACTTTTTTTCAACTGGCGGACACTTAATCTGCAAATCGACTTGCTCCATTTAAATAAATCTTGAAGCATTTTGTTTCTTTAAGCTTTCTCTACAAGAATCGACCGCAATTTAATAATAAAAAAAGAAAAAAAAATAGCATAAAAAAAATATCGAAAAAAAAGGTCGATTATTAAACTTTTTTTAATCGTCCGCCATTTAATTTTTTTTATTTTCCAAATTTTCTGATCGATTCCTGTGTAAGAGGGGTTCCTTTTTAAAACCCATTATCTTCTTTTGGTCTGCCATGGAGCAGTGTTTTTTTGAGGGGTTGATTTTGGCACCCTCTATAAGGTGCGCATGGTTTGGAAAATTTAAAAAAATATATTTTATGTATTCTACAACAGTTGTTTATACTATAGAAAAAGTTTGATTATCTTATCTGATAAATGAATTGTAGAAAATTTTTTTGAAAATGTGTCTTTTTTTAAGTTTCTAATAGGTAATAGTACCTTAATAAGCTCTTTAGAAACTTTTCAAATTCAAAGTATTTCCTGAGATATTCGAGAAAAACTAACATTTTGGAAAATTGTCTTTATTTTTGCCTGGCTCCATTTCTAAACGAATTTTAGCTATTTGTTAGTGGTTTATGATTTTACGTCCGACGTTTCGTCACTCGACCACTATCATCAACATTATTTTTTCTTATGGCGTCCTATTGGGTTTTTATGTAAATAAATACTGCTTTTTATTCTGATTTCAACAATGTATAATATGTTATACTCTTACTCCATTTATTGCCAAAAAATAAATATCTTCTCAGTTGGCCTTGATTTGGGCGACGGCTTTTTGTTTTTTGTCAAAAATTTAATGTCAGTACTAGTCAAAAGAAATTTGCAGATTTTCTAAAGAGATTATATATTTGATTAAGAAAAAAAATATAGTAACGCTGTACTAAATCTCACAAAAATTTATTTTTTCTTTGTTTGGACATCTTTTTGGGTGAGCAATAAAAAAATATACTTTTTTTTGGAACATAGAAAAAAAAAAAAAAAAAAAAAAAAAAAAATATATATATATATATATATATATATATATATATATATATATATATATATATATATATATATATATATATATATATATATATATATATATATATATATATATATATATATATATATATATATATATATATATATATATATATATATATATATATATATTATATATATATATATATAATAAAACAAATTTAGTTTATTGGTATCAGTCTGAGGGCTTGTTAAATGAAAATGCTTTTGTGCTACTCCAGCTTTCGAAAAACTTTATTTTCTTCTTCAGGGCTACAATAATGGAAGTACAATTAGCAAATGAGCTTGTTTATATTAAGAAAAGCAGAAAAGAAAGAAAAAGGAATATTAAAAAAATTTTTCCCTTAAGAAAGATAAATTATCTTTTTAACAATCAAAAAATAAAAAACCTTTTACTTTAATTAAATATGACAATATCTACTTACTGATAGCTCGCATTAAGCGGAAAATAACTCCATTGTGTGAAAAACAGTTGGCATTCCTTTGTAATATATTGCTTATTTTTACATGTTGTTAATTATTACGTTAAAATAATTTTATTTTTGCAAAATGTGTACTGGTTTGAAGGTAGTAAAATTTGATATGATGGTATTAAAAGAAATATGAATGTCGTGTTTTTTTATATTAATCTGTTGCTAGACCACATCATTTCGAGTCAAGTTAACATAGGGTTAGTTAAACTACACCTGGTCGGTGATATTTACAAAAAACCTTGGATAGGCGTTGAGTAACTTAAAAGTGGTGAATCTAAGTAGGATTTATAATCACAAAAAGTCTTACCTAAAAAAGGTTAAAAAAGGTTAAAAAAGAAAAAGAAGGATAGAAAAACCAAAAACAAAACCACATATGTGTCTAACATCCCTGCCTCCATGTTGGTAGGTATTAAAGTAACTACTAATGTGATTAATATTTGAAATTCTAAGAAAAAGACAAAAATTTACTAATAAAAAGAATCGGGTATATTTTTGTTCGTCTAATTAAATTGCAGAATTTTAATTAGGGGCATTTTGCATCATTATAGGGGAAGTGATAAGTTTAAACTGGTTTGAGAAATTTCCAGATAAAACAAAAACGAAAGAGGAGAAAAGGCCACCCTCTGACTCTTTTGACTTGTTTAACTAAAAAAAATATTTTTTATACTTTGTTTTTGGAAAGTACAGGGCCAAAATTCCTAATAACTTTTTTTTTTACGTTTTGACTAAATTTTTAGATTACGACGGTCCAAAAAACTTAAACCCAAAATTATCCAAATCGGGGTTGAGGCAACTTTCTAGATAATATAAGATATAAAACTGAATTCTGGGTAAAAGGACGGAGTAAGAAAAACTAGTTTATGTTTAAATAAAAAATAAAAATATAAATTAAAGAAATAAAACATATGTCAATTTGTTTTTATATTAATAAAAATAGAGTTTTAGATGTCTGTCAAACAAACACATACTTTATAATCCATAAAAATAATTTTAAAATGACCATGGAATAATATAGCACTAAATATTTTTTTTTTTCAGATTAATAATTATTTTTATAAAAATCCACCATCTAACTTTTTCTAGCTATAATTTAATCTATAAAATGTTTTTAATAAGACCAATTAATGAAGAAACGATAATATAATTTTTGACAGTTTTTACAATTATGAAATTATTTAAAAAAAAACAAATTAGGGGCTACCTGAGTCGCCCTTTTTTTTTATTTAAAATAGGTGCAGGTGGACACATAACGTCTTGGTATCAACGACATGAAACAAACCTAAATAAGGAAGTTCATTTTTTTTATTGAAAAATTTAAAATTCAGAAAACCCCCTTAAAAGTTGATATGTGCTTGAAAAAATTTTTTAAAAACAAGCGATTTTTAAAATAATTAATTATTTAAATTTTAAATATTACAAGGTCAACAAAAAAGCCTTTGTTTTAAAACCACGGGACGCAAATCCGATAAAAAAGTGTCGGCCCCGTTTGGCCCCGGTTGTCATTTAATCTTTGGGTTTTCCCGTTTGTGTTTACATGGGGTTTTGGGCCAATTTAGTGTACTAAAGAAAGTTTTTAATTATATATTAATATTAAACCCTGATTTAGTGTGTGAGATACCCGGTTTTTAAAGTTTAAAGAGAGAACAGGGATGTAGAGAGGATTTAAGAGGCGGGAACATAAATACTAAAAGTTGTGTATTTGAATTATGATTTCCCAAAAAAAACCCCCCAAAAATTTATTTTTAACATTCAAAGAAAAAAAAAATACGAAAGAAATGGTGTAAGGATAAAGGGGGATTTAAGAAAATCAGTGTTAGTAAAACACTTTAAATTCTCAAGACATTTTAATGAAGACCTAAATTTAACTTCCTCAAAACAGAAACTTTTCCCAAAATTAAATATCATTTTCTGGTTTTTATTTAATAAGACATACAAAGGGAAAAAACTTTTTTAATAAGATCCTTCGTAAGAAGATAAGGTATTATTTTACAAAATCTATTATTTGGGTTTTTAGGTTATTTTTCTACCAAAGTTTTTATTTTATTTAAAAAAAAAAGCACTGAACGTATGGTAATTATTTTAAAATAATGTTTAATTTTGAATGCATATTTTTAGCTTTTATCATTAACTCGCTCCCTTGAAATTTTTTTTTCCCCAAAAATGTAAAATTGATAATACAATTTTTTGGGCAGTTATCAGATTGCCCTTGGAAAACATTCAGAAAAAGTCATAATAAATGAAGTCTAGTTTTAAAACAATTATAAAGAACAATATTTTTTAGACAACGAAAGTAAATAAAAGCGGCACTGAAGAAACACGCCCAACTAAAATATTATAAAATAAAATCACCTTGATCCCGCTTAAATAAAAGCAAAAAAAAGGGGAAGAGAGTCTTTTTGCCCGATACCGGATCGTGACGTCACAGAACATCCTTTTTTTTCGAGCTGTTTTTTGGCGCGGAAAATTATTTTGAATTTCAAATTTTTTTTTAAAAAACAGTGTTGAAAATTAGAAAAAAATATGACAATTTAACTTTATAGTTTTTAAACTTTATAAGTAAAAAAAAAAAAAAGTGCAATTTTTTATTTCCACCAGTCCCCGCTATTAGATCAAACCGGGGGTCATCGTCTGTCTCACGCTGTTATCCCGCTGAGGCAAAAGGTGTTGGTCGACAGCCCATTAACGGCAGGGCAAAACTGCGGAGTTTAAAAGATAAAGAAAGGTAATTTTTTAAAAGCCAGTGGGGCCAATATTTTATATTTCAAAACAGCGGGCCACGATAAGAAGGGCCAATGGAATTGGAAAAAATTTAAAATATAAAAGTCGATTAAATAGGAAAAAGGTTGCAATCTTACAAGGAATAATAAATAACTTATAAAGGAACTTTTACCTTTGAGAATTTAAAAAAGTCAATTATTATTTTTACGGACTTGATTCCTTAGACCTTTAAAAAAAAACTTCCTTATATATTATTGAAAATTTAAAACCGAAAAGGGGTCATCAACTTTAGTGAGCGCGCTTTTTTCTTGCTCACTAACTTTAAACACGTTTTCTCAAAATCCCCTTTTTTTAACTGGGGGCACTTAATCTGCAAACATTGCTCCATTTAAAAAAATCAAGCATTTTGTTTCTTTGTTTCTCTACAAGAATCGACCACAATTTTAAAAATAAAAAAAAAAAAAATAGCATAAAAAAATATGAAAAAAAAGGCATTATTAAACTTTTTAAACGTCCGCCATTTTAATTTTTTTTTTTCCAAATTTTCTGATGATTCCTGTAAAGGGTTCCTTTTAAAACCCATTATTTTTTTTGGTCTGCCATGGAGAGTGTTTTTTGAGGGGGTTTATTTTGGCACCCCAAAAGGTTTTCGCATGGTTTGGAAAATTTAAAAAAAATATTTTTTATTCTACAACAGTTGTTTTACTATAGAAAAAGTTTATTATCTTATCTGATAAATGAATTGGAAAAAATTTTTAAAATGTGTCTTTTTAAGTTTTTAATAGGTAATAGTCCTTTCTCTTTAAAAAACTTTTTTTCAAAGATTTTGAGATATTGAGAAAAACTAAATTTTGGGAAAAATTTTCTTTATTTTTTCCTGGGTCCATTTCTAAACGAATTTTTGCTATTTGTTTTGGTTTATGATTTCGTCCGAGTTTTATCACCCATCATCAAATTTTTTTTTTCATGGCGTCCTATTGGGGGTTTTTTGTAAAAAAACTGCTTTTTATTCTGATTTCAAAATGTTAATATGTTAATTTATCCATTTGCCAAAAAAAAAAAAATATCTTCCAATTGGCCTTGATTTCGACGGCTTTGTTTTTGTCAATATTATTAATATATATATATTATAAATATATAATTATATATATATATATATATATATATATATATATATATATTTATTATATATTTTTTATATAATATTATATATATATATATATATATATATATATATATATATATATATATATAAAAATTTATTTATTGGGGTATCAGTCCTAGAGGGCTTGTTAAATGAAAAAGCTTTGTCACCCAAGCTTTGAAAACTTTATTTTCTTTTTCAGGGGTACAATAATGGAAGTACAATTAGGAAATGACCTTGTTTATATTAAGAAAAGGAAAGAAAGAAAAAGGAAATTAAAAAAAAAATTTTTCCCTTAAGAAAGATAAATTATTTTTTAACAATCAAAAAAAAAAAAACCTTTTTATTTTAATTAAATATAAATATCTATTACTTACTCGCATTAAGGGAAAATAACCCCAGGGGAAAAACAGTTGGCATTCCTTTGTAATATATTGCTTATTTTACATGTTTTAATTATTACGTTAAAAATAATTTTTTTTTTGCAAAATTTTACTTTTGGGAAGGTAGTAAAATTTGATATGATGGTATTAAAAAAATATGAATGTCGTTTTTTTTTATATTAATCTGTTCTAAAGACCACATCTTTTCATTTCGTTAAATAGGGTTAGTTAAACTACACCTGGTCGGTGATTTTTCAAAAAAACCCTTTGGGATAGGCGTTGAGTAACTTGTGGTGAACTAAGTAGGATTTATAATCACAAAGTCTTACCAAAAAAAGGTTAAAAAAAGGTTAAAAAAAAAAAGAAATAGAAAAACCAAAAAAAAAAACCATATTTCTAACATCCCCCCCCATGTTGGTAGGTATTAAGTAACTACTAATGTGATTAATATTTGAAATTCTAAGAAAAAGAAAAAAAAATTTTTTACCAAAAAAATGCATATCGGCTATATTTTCCCGTTCTGCTAATTAAATTGCAGAATTGTTTAGGGACATTTTGCATCATTATAGGGTAAGTGATAAGTTTACAACTTTTGGAAAATTTAGCAAGATCCAAAAACAAAAGGGAGAAAAAGGGAGACCCTCTCACCGTTTGACTTTTTAACAAAAATTTTAAAATTTTTTTTATACTTTAAGTTTTGGAAAAAAGGGGTTTCTCGGAAAAGCCCCCCTAATGAACTTTTTTTTTGATTTTTTCACAAAAAAATTCTTTCGATCCGATCAGGGCCCAAAAAAACCCCCTATACCAAAATTGATCCAAACGGGTTGAGGAATTTTTAGATAATATGATATAAA
Source organism: Listronotus oregonensis (assembly GCA_019359885.1). Classification (NCBI taxonomy): domain Eukaryota; kingdom Metazoa; phylum Arthropoda; class Insecta; order Coleoptera; family Curculionidae; genus Listronotus; species Listronotus oregonensis. Next base: position 60,774 of record JAHBCN010001846.1, on the reverse strand, counting down.
AATGATTTAGTAAGTCACATCTTCCCAAATTTTTGGGGGAAAAAATAATGTTCCCTTTTTAAAATTTTTTTTTTTATTTCTGAATATAAAATGTCACACATTTCTTTTTAAACAAAATTTTTTTTTAAATTTTTACAGTTTTATAAGTAACTTTTATGAAATAATTTAAAAAGTTGGAATTTTCTGTTTTGTACTTCCCAACTCCTTAGTGGGCGACCTGGAATGAACCCGGGGAACATGGAGGGGAGATGGGGACCAACAACGTCCCTCCCATACAAGCGATGTTTTTGGTGGATGTTGCAAAAAGGGAAAAAAAAATTTGATTTTTTTCCTTATTCCCCCCCTAAAAAGTTTTTAGGTTTGAGGTTTAAATACTTTATTTTGATTTTTTATTTTTGTTTGATTTGGGGTTTTCATAAATATTGATGCTGTTTTTTAAAGATTTTTGGGCAAAAAATTTCTATTTCCAAAAAATCCTTATTGATCCCTTTATCCCGTTTTTTTTTTTATTCCCTTAAAAGGTACCCATTATTTTATTTCCTCGACAAGATTTTTTTATCTAAGTCCTTTTTGGGTTTTTTCTATCTTTGAACCCCGGATTTTTTAAAACAAATTTCCCAAAAAAGGTCTAATTATTCCACATATAAAAAACCCGGGCAAGGGCTGTTTTGTAAATTAAAGACCAAAAGAAATAAAATAAGGATGGGTGTTGTTTAAGTGTTTAAAGATATTGTATATGGCAAACCTGGGTTTCTAAAGATAGGCACCCAAGTGACTGTAGACGTCTCACAAAACAATCAATCATCATTAGTAACCTTTGGATGGCATTTTTTTTTACAATAAAAGGTTTTCTGGAAATGACTGAAATTTTTTTTGCACCTAAATCTATCAATAAGGGGGCATCATGTTTGAGTGTAATTTACTTTAAATATCTTCTTTATAAAATCAATAATAATACTTTAACCCTTTTTTGACCCCAATAATACTTTCATGGGGGAAGGTCGGGGGGCAAAATCTTTCTTTCTTTTCCGTCACCTCCCCCCCAACATCGGCTGGTATATGTTGAGCGGACATGTCTGCCAACCCCATGTTGCCTGGGTTCAATTCTAGGTCAGTCACTGCAGGGGTAATTGGAAGTGAATTTTAACAGAAAATCTCAAAATTTCATATTCATAATTGTTGATTTTAAAGGTAAAAATTTTTCTCTTTTTCTTAGAATTTCAAATATTAATCACATTGTAGTTCCCTTTTAATACCTACCAACATGGAGGCAGGGATGTTAGACACATATGTGGTTTTTTTTTTGGTTTTTTTCTATCCTTTTTTCTTTTTTAACCTTTTTTTAACCTTTTTTTTACGTAAGACTTTTTGTGATTATAAACCCTACTTAGATTCGCCACAAAACTCAACGCCTATCCGGTTTTTGTAAATATCACCGACCAGGTGTAGTTTAACTAACCCTATGTTAACTTGAACTGAAATGTTGTGGTCTTTAGCAACAGATTAATAAAAAAAAACACAACATTCATACTTCTTTTAATACCATCAAATCAAATTTTACTACCTTCAAACCAGTACACATTTTGCAAAAATAAAATTATTTTAACGTAATAATTAACAACATGTAAATAAGCAATATTTTTTACAGGAATCCCAATTTTTCACACAAGGGAAAGTTATTTCGCAGCGGGAAATGGTAGATATTGTAATTTTTAAATTTAAAAGGGAAAAAAGGTTTTTTTATTTTTGATTAAAAAGAAATTTATCTTTCTTAAGGGGTTTTGAATATTCCTTTTTCTTTCTTTTTCTGCTTTCTTAATATAAACAAGCTCATTGCTAATTGCTTCCATTATTGTGGCCGAAAAAAAAAAAAAATAAAGTTTTCGAAAGCAGTAGCACAAGCATTTTCATAACAAGCCCTCTAGGACTGTACCCCCAAAAAGCTAAATTTGTTGTTTAACTAATCAGTCAAAAACTACCCTTCTCTCTTTATATATATATATATATATATATATATATATATATATATATATATATATATACATATATATATATATATATATATATATATATATATATATATATATATATATATATATATATATATATATATATATATATATATATATATATATATATATATATATATATATATATTAAAAAGCAGGTTTAATCTCTCTTTTTTTTTTTTTGGCTCTTTTTAAATCCTTTTTGCCATAAAAGCACACTCAATTAAAAAAATTTTAAAAATGATAAATAATATTACACGATAAAAAAGTTGCCTAATTCTATAATATTTTCTTTACCTTATTCAAGCGTAGTTTGCTTAGGCTGAAGCACTTCTAGCACAAACTTTTAACCTCCAAATATAATACCCTACATCTTGTTTATAAAAGAAAGAGGATTTATCTACTAGAAGGAATTAAACGCAAGATGTAAAAATATCCTGAAGGCTTGACATTTGTTGTGATAAATGATAATGTCTAGAAAGTCGCAATTAATTTAATGTCTAGCAAAATAAATACTTCGAGCTAAAGATGGCTATTCTTTATATTTATTCAAGATAAAAAAAAAAATTAAAATGTTTTTTCTCAATACAAGTTATAAGTATTAAACCTCATTACTTAAATCTTGTAACAAAGTTTGCTCATCCTTTGTTAGGCACCAGATTTTTTAAATAACGATTTTAGAGTATTTGTTTTAAAAACCTTGAATAAAAACACGCTGGGTACCTAAGATATCATTTTTATCAGATTGATTTGGTACTTGATTACATTCGATAATTTTATTTGGTTGTTTAAACAATGCTTTTACAATACCTAAAATTAAAAATAAATTTTAAAGGTTAAAATTATACGTAATTTTACTGTGGTGTTATTGAAAAAATATGTTTCCCTTATTTTTAGCCTTAAAAAAATCTAAAAATTGAGATATTGACATGTTTTTTTTTTCATTTCGTTTTATTTTACGGCGGATTTACGAATTTAAAAAAATATCATTTTTTTTTTTTTGAAAATAAAAATATTGGTATTTTTTAAGTTTTTCGCCAATAAAATGCACCCACTTAAGTAAAGCAATTTTTAGTGATTTGTTTAATATTCCACGTGTTAAGACAAATTATTTAAAAATAATTTTTTTTTTTTGATTTTTCAAAAAAAAAATTTAAAAAAAAATGAACATTTTTGATTTTTTTAAATAGTTTTTTTTTGATATGGGGCAAATTAAAAAAAAAATATGTTGATTTTACATTCCAAAAAAAGGGGCCGCGATTATAAATAATTACAAACAATTAAATTTAAAGGATATTTTTTAAATTAAGTAAAGAAAAGTCAGAGAAAAAACAGATATACCATTAAGGCGACCCATTAAAAGCGCAATTGTAATTATGTAAACGGCCTCTTGGGCCAGCAGATTCAAAATGATGAAAGGCTTTTTAATAGTACCCTTTAATTTAATTAGGATAAATAAATTTCCGGAAAATATATTAGTTTTATGATGTTAAAGCTGATTTTCATTGCTTGAATAATAATGTCCTGTTTTATTGTCAGTTCTATATTTATATACACGGTATGTTTAAAATTTTCTATATTATGACCTTAAGTTTCGCAAGAGTATCACTAATAATCGTATGTATCCTCCGTTTTGGTCTTTTAGTTTTCCTTTAATTTTTGCTAAATCCTGGTTTTAAGCTAGTTTAGTAAAGTTACCGTAATTGTAACAAAAATCATTGTACCTTGTTATTAAATACGCTGTGACCAGAGTCCCGACTCGGGATCCATATCCAGTCCCGAATGACGTCATCCAAATGACGTCACTAAATGTGCTGTCGAGACTTACAATTGGTTCAGATTCAGCAACTACCTCAGTCTAACGTTATTTAAATGACGTTAACGATGTAATTTTGTCGGTACTAATATTCTGAACCGACTCGGAACTCGCAACAAGTACAACCATAATGTGCTTAAAAGTGTTAGACAATGTTATGATTTTTATGCTTAGTGATGTATCTCCGACCGTTTTCAAGTGATAACTGAATCACTTATGTCGCTGAAATCGCTGAGTCACCTGAAAACGGTTGGAGATACATTACTAAGCAAAACGTTGTGTATCAATTAACAAATAAAGACAATGGAAGTCCAATATTTTAGTGATAATAATACAACTATAATGTTATTTAATTTAAATAAATTTGACAATAACTTGTTGACAAATGAATTTGCACATAAACATTTAAACATTCTAGCGTAAGCATATTAAACAGTACCATTACCTCTTTGGATTTTTGTTATTATTTATTTACTTTAAATAAAAATATTAAAGGCATGCTTAGCTTTTTATTGTGGTGATGCAAGGTTCTAACATTGTTTCGCATAACATACCGCACATTTGGCATAGATATTTATTAGGGTCTCTTTTAGACAACATTTTTGTAGAATATTCCATTCGTTTTCAGTCAAGAGTGGCCAAATTAGGAAAAGGTCAACTTCTGAATCCAAAAAGATGTCCGACACTTTTTCTGAATTAATTTCTATATGACAATCCTCAACTTTTTACCAGTTTGATTCGCATAATAAGCTGCCTACTCTTTTCTTAAAATCCAACATTTTCTCTTGTTTTCTTTTTATACCTAAGTAAGAAAAAGCCGTAACTTTATTTTTCTTATACCGATCGCAGTAAAATCAGAACCTTTTTTTAATAATCTTAGGCAATTTAATCAACTCTATATTCACAAAATTAGATATATTTTCATTATTATTTCTATTTTCCAAAAATTCATTTTGTTCTGTTTGGCGTTTGTTATTAGAGTTTTGGCTTTGATCAATATATAATATGAACAGTTACTTAAGATTTCGTTATGTATAATGATAATTTTTGAGTTATCCGTGTTAGCATAATTTAAAGTTTTTTCAGTGTTCACAGTGAAATAATCACCACAAAGCTCAATTACATCTTGATCTTGTTTTATAGCTGAAATTTCTACGTCAGATACTCAAAAAAATTCAGCAATCCCTTCGATTTGATGAGGCAGGAAAATCATTGGTATATCACAATTTATATTTTCATTAGTTCCATTGGGGGTGGCTAGTTAAACAATGAAATTATTATTACAATTTTGATGTGTTATAGCTAAGTCGGGATTCCAGACTATAATCTTGGGGACTGTATGCGGATCCTCGAGATTCACATACGGTATGGCCAGCCCCTACAATACCACAGCGGTGACATCATTTGATGTCGTTATTCCGGACTGGACATAGATCTCGAGTCGGGACTCTAGGCACAGCGCATTAAATATAAAAATATCATACGTATTTGCAAAAATAATATTTAACTTCATAGAGAGAAACGATGATTGATTTGGTTATAAGTACATGAAAACTAGCTCTAAAAGGTTAATAAACCCCAATCCTTGGCATGCCTATGATTTGCTACCATTCTGGATTATTTTAGGTTATACACTAAAGTTAACGGCTTTGATAATAAACAACGACTTATGTAATGGTGTTTTATATTACTAGAAACACTAAAAAGCTTAAAACAAAGCAAATTTTTATATTTTGTAAAGGTATGTTTTTTATAAATAATTAGTCGTTAGACAGAGTTATATACTTATCTAATTAAAAAATACCTCTGAAAATTAGCAAAGATCTGTTTCTAAATGTATAAATTATTGTGAATAGCAAATTTATTTTGTCTAGACTTACATTAAAATTATATAATAAGATATTATTACCCAATTTGTAATATAGTTAAATCAACAAGAATGTTTATATAAGCGCAGAGTATTTTGGAAAAACTATGAATGTAATTTTACCAAAAGAACAACGCAAAAGTAAAAAGACATACCGATAAAAAAAGAAAGTCACTATATTACATTTAGATTTTAAATAAGTAAGGAAAACACATCTTTATAATTTAAATAAAAATATAATTTATATTATACGATGCTAGGGTTATGATAAATAAAACCTGTGTGGAACAGAATAACATACAAGTAATACAACCTCATTTTTATATATTTATTGCTCAGCTTTAATACCTTGACTTCAATAAATTGTACGGTAAGACATACTGAGTACCAAAAAAGAGATTAACGTTTTAATTTTCTTTTCTACTATTCGAAAGTTTTTAATCTAAGAGACTAGTTATGATTAAAAATAATTTGTTTTTTTTTATGTTTTTCGCATTAACCAGATAAAAAATTATTTGTTTTGTATATTACATATTATATAGAATAATGGTTTTATTTTTTCAAAAAAAATTAACAGCAAAAAGCAGTAAAAATTTTATCTGGTGGCCACCCACTCTACAAACGTTTATTGAAAATAAAAATTGTTTTTTATTTAAACCATATTAAAGCTTTTAAATAAATTTAATTATGTCGTTATTTTATGTTATTATTTAACTAGTAAATGAAAACAGTTTTTATTATATGATTAAACAAAGTAAAAATGTGTTCTATTTTATAGATAAAAAGTATTAACCCAAAAAGAAATCAATAATAAATTTGTATACTGTGGAATTTACTTTTAAATTTGAAGATGTTTTTTTCCTTTTAATTTGATAAATTTTAAACTCCATAAATAGTAGCCTAACCTTTAATTCAAGTTAAAAAGTTAATTATTTTATAAATGAAAAATCATTATCTTTGAGAGTATGATGCTTCTGGAAGTATCCATAAACATCCCGCCAGAAAGACGGATTCATTTGAAGGACAAAGACTTAGCATAAAGAGCGCTTTCAGCAGGACTTTGATCCGTACAATCGATTATCAACATTTGGGGTTTAATTTTATCTTTTTTTATTTGCGATTACCATGATTTTAACCTTACAATGGCATAAATATAAAAACTTACCATAGAATTTAGGTCTTAAATTGTGGAAGTTTCTAACCAACAAGTGTCAATTAAATTCAAGCAACATCTGCGGGCGGTGGCATTGAATAAACTTTATGTATTCAGTCTAGTCTTAAACTATTGCAAGAAGAAACTTAAGTGTCATAAAGTAAATTTACTTTTTCCATTTTATGGAAAATTTGGTAATGCAAAATTTATTTTGGATATGTTTAATAATTTTTAAAGTTTATTACCAACCATTTCATTTTTAAAATTTACCTTTAAAGAATTATTTAAGTTAGAACCAAAACAGTAATAATTCCAATGTAATAAAAAATTGCACAATATTTTACTGGATCGTTTTGGAAAGAATTTTATTACTTATATATTACAAAATATTATAAAGTAATATATTAGAAAATATATAAAGACATGTTAATATTTTTTTTTAAATGTTCAAGTACAAATAATTTCTTTTTATTTTTTTTAATATAATTTAAAAATATAGAGGAAAAGTTCGTTGGACATATGGATCATAATAAACTGAATATAACATAAATTGAGTACATGGCTAGAGGTATGCTTTTTGCTAATTGCATTTAAATTACAGAAATTTTAAAAGAATAAAAAACCGGGTGTGGCTAAGACGATTACATGTTTTACCCTTATTAAAAATGATCACATTCGCTGTAAGTCAAGGCACGACTGACAAAGGATAACCGAGAGAATAAATAAAATTTTTGTAAACTCAAAATAAGATTTAAACGACTTTGGCGCTATCTAACACACCAATCGTAATGCAACCAGTAGAGCATATTAATACGGAAAAGATGATAAATAATGTTAAAAAGTCCTATCTAGGTAGACATTGCAGTGATATTTAAAAAACGCAAAATGACCCCTTTTAACAAAGAATTATGGCTACCCATTAGTTCACGGGTTTGTAAATATTAAACAGGTAATTTTACCATATCTCGTCAGGCGGCGCTAAGCGAAGTCTAAAATAAGGAAATAAGGAAGTAAAAAGCAATATTTTTACCAAATTGCACTAAAACATTGGTATAGAGGTTCTTGGGCATTGTTGTATAATTGACAATTAGAATAAATATTACATTATTTCGAAATGTTTACTTGGAAACAATATAGCTGTGCATTTGAAAATACAAATAACGTATTAAATAGAGAGTAAATTACTACTATTTGATTTAGGGCCAAAAACAGCCCCTCGTGTTTTTCTTATTTTTGACTTGAATGCTCACTTGTTGTTAGCCTCATATTATTATTAATAGTCATTTCGTCATCTTCAATTAAGTTGATGTCTCACATCGATATATCAGTGTCTCTACCCTCGAATATCCCGATATTTGAAGCAGATGGAGACATCGCATCGTGGCATATAGACAGGAAAGTATTTACGCTTGATCTTTAAAGACGAATAGCGGAAGTATTTTAGAGATTGCCTGTTTAATGTAATATTTTACAAAAAGTATAATTTTTATTGAGTGTTATATTTCATTTCTTTTTTAAAACGTGTAATTTTTTTGGGGTGTTAAGTAGATGACTTTTCTACATTTGTTATTTTTAAAAATTTTTTTGTTAAAAAATTATTTATTTATTATTTAATTGGCCCTGGTAAAGTATGGAATTTTATTTTTTTTAATTAAACCTGCGGTTTGAAGGTGTTTTTTTCCTTTTAATTTTTAAAATTCCATTATTTTTCCTAACAATTAACCATTTAAATTTAATTTATTTTTTTAAATTCCCTTTTTTTTTGACTTTTTTATTTCTTTCTGGGTTTTTCTTATTTAAATTAATTTATTAAAAAAAAATTTTTTAAAAGAAAAAAACATTTCAATGTTCCCCAAAATTTAAAAGAAACAAAGGGTTTAGATAAAAGGTGATTTTAAAAAAGTAAAATTTAATAACTACCTTTTAAAATTGAAAATTTTTAACCCTTTAAAAAAAAAGGGGATACGTTTTTTAAAAATTTTAAAAATGTACAAAACAAGCAGTAAATAAAAAAATTTTATGAATAGAATTTTTTTTTTAAAATAACTTACAATACAAAAAGACTGACTAAAATATCAGGTTTATGTATCTCGATATAACGGGCCAAAATAAATTTTTTTTTTTTATATAAAAAAAATAAAAAAAAGAAAAATAAAAATTGAATTTTTTAAAGGGGGTTTTTAAATTTTGGTTTTAAAATTTTAAAAAATTTAAAATAAAAATTTTTTTTAAAATACAAATTTTTCCAATAAAATTTTTTTCAAAATTTAACCCTTTTTAAAAAAAAAAAAAAATTTTTTTGTATTTTTTTCCATTTAAATTTTAAAAAAAAAGGGGGTTTTTTAAAAAACCTTTTTTAAAATTTTTTGGGGGCCCCCCCTTTTTTTTGCCCCCAAAAAAAAAACATTTTGGGGGAAATTTTAAAAATTCCTATTTTTAAAATTTTAAACCCCCCAAATCTAAAAAATTTTTTTGGGGTTTTGGATTTTTTAAAATTTCAAAACTTTTTCCATTTTTTTTTTTTCAAAAATTTTTGTTTTTTTAAAAAATTTTTTCCCTTTAAAATTTTTTTTTATTTTCCTTTTTTCTTTTAAAAATTTTTTTTTAAACCCAAAAAAATTTTTTCAAAAAGGGGTTTAAAGGAAACCCCAAAATTTTTCTTTTAAAATTATTCCGAATGGGAAGATACATATTTTCACTTATATATTTTAACAAATACATTAAAATTTACAATAATTTAATGTCTACTTTTAGTAAAAATCACCTTAAATAAATCCAGGTTCTTTACGTTGTAAGTATATATTTGATGTATAACTGGTTGCCTAATTTATAATTAAATTCTAAAAAAAGTAAAAACTGGATTTATTTGAGGTGTTATTTACTAAAAATCAGCAATAAAACATTGCAAATTTAAGTGTATTTATTTAATGTGTGTTCCCAATCAGTGTATCTTCCCATATGATGGTAATCAGTTTTAAAAAGGAAGAATTTTGAGAAAATGTCCATTTTGAGGTTAGTCCACTTGGAGGCCTCATAATTGAAAAACCAGAGGTTGTCGGAAAAATACTGATCATAGTTTTGTGATCAGCGCCCCAAAAAAACCTCGTATGCAAAAAACCATCAAAATCAGCGTCATGTCCGTAAAGTAAAATTTTATCGATTTTATTTTAACTTTTATCCTGAAACTCTTTATTAAGTCCAACCGCTAAATATTTTTTTAAATTTTACTATAAATCTCTAAGAGTTCCGTTTTTATGTAACCAAATAATTTAAAGGGTCCATATGTAGCAAGCAAAAACTGTCTGGATGTTAATCGACTTAAATCATTTGTCTATGTGATAAGGGTCCCCAAATGGTCAATCGAGTTTTATGATCTAGAAAATCCAAATAAACTCATACATTCGTATAAGAAAGAGTTTTTGCTCGTTGACAACTTTTTAACGAAAAAAAATGTACGATCCCTTTTCGGCCAAAGAAGAACTAAGACTTTAGTGTTCCTGTGAGATTTTGTTCGATACTTAGTATGTTCTCCTCTATTTTAAGCAACTGTTTTTGTTATTTATATGTTATATTAAAATTTATTTACGCGAAAACCCAGCGGTGCTTAAATTTATTATTTTTAAGTTGAATTCCAATTATTTTTAAAATTAATAATAAGCTATAATTTTTAATATCAAAATTGCTAAGTGGTATTTTATTGGCCATTTCTCTGCCTAGTGTTTAATAAATAACTTATTTAGAAAAAAAAACAGATTAGGTAGACTTTAATAATAAGTTAGTTTTATTATTTAAAACCCATTGAGTTATTCTTTTGTTTGTGCATTAAACAAAAACAATATATTTTCTATCTTAAGTATATTAAGAGTTTATAAGACATACATCAAAATGCTGCTTTATATGGTAAATTTGCTTCCTTTATTTGCAGTGTGGTACATGCAGATTTTAAAATAAAAATTAAACAATGTATTACTTTTTTAAGTAGACACGGATTTTTGTTAATTTTTAAAATGAATGGAACTGTAAATTTAAAAAACAGCTTTTAAAATTCTAAATGCATTATTTGCCGGTTACCATTATTAAGTTTTATTTTTAAAGAAAAATACCGTATTCTTGACTTTCTTAAAAGTAAATAGAAACAAAAAAATGTACGCCCACCAATAAACCTTTTTAAAGCTCGTTTGTGTTTTATTATTAAGCTCTATTGTGTTTTATTGTTTGGCAAATTAGCTTTTCTAAATACAATGTAGAAAATAGATGCCACAAAAAGCCTTAATGCATTGTACTATTGTCTTGGATTTCCCTTCGATAAAATTATTATATGCTATTTTACCACACAATGTCCCTTTTAAATTATATTACCTACTACAAGTATTCAGGTAACTAAATTGTTTTAAAACAAATATATGCATAAATGGTCAGTCTCTTGTAATAATTTAAAAAAAACATAATGAGAGAACGGTAAGTAGAATAACAAACAATTTAGAATTTAATGTTTTAAACAAAATGTTGATCAGAAAATAAAAAATTAGGAAAACCATACAACTATAATATGAAAATTTATTTTAAACAACTCTTATTTAAACTTAATGCTTTACCACTTTGTTAAAAATAAACCTTAAACTAAATAACAGGTTTTTTAATATATATCTAAAGAGATACGTTGGGTATCTAGATCTATTTAAATAACATAAACATGGTTTTGTGCTATTTCTTTTTGAAAGTTTTGTCAACTAAAGTTGTATAGAAAATATACATGAAAAAACGGTAAGTGAAATACCATATTATTATAAACATGCTTTTGAAACAAAATGTGAATCAGAAAGTAAAAAATTATGAATACAATAAATCAAAATTAAATAAAAAACTTAAAACAACTTTTATTTATTTTGATTTAATATTATGCTGTAAAAAATATAAAGCAGTTTTTTTCAGCTGGATTGTTTTACATAATGTTATAAATAACTTTTTTGGCCATCTTAATATATTTACATAATTTAAACATTGTGATGGTTTAATTTCTTATTAACAATTTAAATATTTGTTTCATCGCGTATGATAAAATTACTTTTTAATCATACCCTCATTATCGTTTTAAGTTAAAATATGTGATAAATACTAAAGGCTTCTAAAATATTTTTTTTTGTGCTGAGTAAAAGCAAAAGTTGTATAAAAAATTAATATATGCAATATTAATGCAAGCAGGAAATTTCAAAAATTGGTTTCTCAGATATTAGATTTTATTTCTATTAGGGTAAGTACCAAACAGTGCTAAAAGAAGTAAAATTGTGGTTTAAGGCCACAGCTTTTATTTCTATTAGAATGTATAGGTAACAAAAGATGTTTAAAAAGGTAACATTTTGGCAAACTTAGTTTAATTTTACATAAATTGGTCATACAAAATTTATATATTGTATTTAGATGTTGTAAAAGATGATTTTTTTGTATATTATCTAACAATTAAAACATTTAATTACTCCTTAATACGATGCACAGTTTTTAACCCTAAAGGCACTCAATGTTTGTATATTAAATAAATCTTTTAAATCGCTGTTGCTAACAAAAACTATCATAATTATTTTGTGGATATTCCTTTCTTACGTTCATTAGACACATCACAACCAACTTAAAATCAAATCGGTTGTAGATCATTACCCTTGTATAAAAGAAAAGAGCCAAAAATAATATTTAATCTGAAATTTAAAATTTTAATTACACAGTTTAAAGGTTTTACGCAGATAATATATTAGCGTGATAAACAATTGTGCCACTTCTGACGTCCATTGAATTTATTCATAATCTTAATTAAAAAAAAAATGCTGTAAAACAGGCAGACACAAGGTGTTCAAAAAATACACTGCCAAATTCAAGAAGGTGATTCTTCATTAGAAAATATAAAAAAAGTTTTAACAAATATGGATCCGAAAATGCATAGTTAAACTTTTTTAAAAAATAGGTTTTTTATAATTAACTTAAGTACACTATAGCCGATTTTTTTAATTTTCTAGTGTTATTTCTAGTATTATGGGCCTAATTTAGGCTTAACTAGATTAAAATTCATAAGGCCAGTGGCGTCTCAAGAGACACTTAATCGAAAATAATTGTGGAAAAAATGTACGCCACTGATAATTTTGCAATTTTTATAAATTTTGTTTTAAATTAGGCACTTAAAATAAAAATTGTTTGTTTTTTAATATTGTTTACTAACATGCTTGGTTTCTAAAAAAATATTATAAACAATTAAATAATAATTTATTTTAAGTGCAACTTGAAATTTATTGTTTTAAAGTTTTCTTTATTGGGGTCCAGAGACTTATATTGAATTGATTTTAATTTTTTTCAAAACAAAGCAAGAAAGGAAAAAAATTAAAGACATTAAAAAAGTTGTATTTTAAGTTGCCTAATCTAAAACAAAAAATATAAAAATTACAAAAAGAGTTAGTGGCGTACATTTTTACCATTATTTTCGATAGTGTCCTTTGAGATGCAAGTGGACTTAATAATTTTAATTTAAATATATATATATATATATATATATATATATATATATATATATATATTTATATATATATATATATATATATATATATATATATATATATATATATATATATATATATATATATATATATATAATAAATTTTATAACCAATTACAATTATAATTATCTAAATATTAATATTACATTTTAAAGCAACCTCAGTCACATATATCATAATCTAATATGTTAACCATCCTAACCCCTAATTTTTAAACCAACCTGTATATACATTTTGTAAATTACTTTTATAAATTAAATCTAAATAAAAAAACAACAAATAAAATCAACATTACTTTTCTTATAAATCTAAAATTCCTAATAACAAAAATAAAATATAAGCATTTTTTAACATATTCTAAGTTATTTGTACCAATAAAATTTAAATAGTCCGATTACCAAGATGTTTCTTCGAGGTGCGTATTTTAAAAATTAAAAATTATTAAAACAATGTTTTTAAATGTATATTGAATCATCGTAGTGCCATTGTAAGTCGTGTATGTTTTGTTGTTTGTTTTTTTTATGTATATGTAAAATCTATGGTTAACTTTGTTCTATTTTTAGGTTGATAACCAAAAATAAATGTTTTTTTTGAAAAAGCCCAATATAATGGGCGAAACGTCAAAGCAATGTGTTTCCTTAAATAACAAATAACAAAAAGCCCATACCCAAGAAACAAGAATCTTATTATATATATATATATATATATATATATATATATATATATATATATATATATATATATATATATATATATATATATATATATATATATATATATATATATAATATATATATATATATATATATATATATATATATATATATATATATATATATATATATATATATATATATATATATATATATATATATATATATATATATATATATATATATATATATATATATATATATAAATAAAAAAATAAAATATTTTATGGGGAATCCTAAAATTCCTGTGCATTTTTTTAACATCCTTTAAATATCACTTTTCAATTTAAACCGGTTTAAATGTATAAAAAATTTTAATAATAACATTCGCTGATGTATTACTTACCTGAAATAAATTTTTAAATAAGCATCGAGTGCTAAGTCATAAAAAACCTTGTTTAAGGTCAACAGATCTCTTTACTTAAAGTATTAATAGAATTAGCAGGTCATCTACTTCTCCTAAGGTTTTTAACGTTTTTGCGCTCTTAAATACTACTTTAAGTACTTTTTTCATATTTCTTTTTTACTAATTACATAAAACAGCTATTTAGAAGTAATTATTTAAAAACACTAGAATATTGTGAAGTAAAAAAGAAATTAATAATATTACTTCTGTAATGTAAATCCTTGCCTAATCAAAAGACAAGTATTGGCACTTATTTAAATGTATAGCTCCTGTCGACATAAATTCTGCAGTATACTTTTGTTACTTTAAAAGATTAATGATACTTCTTTGGTAATTTTAAGAATTCTTTAAAACTAAAACATTCAAATCGAAAAAAAAATGCAATATTGGTTTCTTATTTTAATGGATTTCTAAAAAATAACATAATTTAATATTGTTCCAATATTGTTGCTTTTTATTATAAATATAATATGTTATATATTTGTAATTTTTTTTGTTAAAATTAACCAAAAACTATTAGTTTATTAGTCCTTAACTATTTTTAAGGAAAAAAGTTTATATATACATGCTCCTTAGGTTTATTTGTTTTTTTTTTACGTAAGACAAATTACAAAGATTTACAGCCTAAAAGTGCTTATGTACCATGGATGTCTCACGTGAAGTATAAAGAAGTTAGTTATAAGAGTACTTAAAGGTACAAAAGATTTAAGGCAAAAAAAAATACCTTTTCACACCGCCGGTTTAATAGCTAAAGCAATCTAGAAAGAAAATGGTGGAAAATTCCGAACTTACGCCAAAAATAACTAAGTAACTTTTTGAAATTATATTGTTACATATATTTATAAACTTTTTTGGGCTGTTAAAAAAAAGATAATAATAAATACATAAAACAACGAACGAATATGTGCCTAAATTATTAAATCTGCCTTAATTTGATTTAGCTATCGATTTAACAATCTTTGTTCTCATAAAATTAATAAAAAGCTCTTTTATAAACTCCAACCACTAGACTTAAAATCACGGTGTAATCGAAAAATAAATTGTGAATCTGGTGCTTAATTATACCTCTAAAGCATTTATTATTTATTACATTTAAATGTAATATTAAGTTTTTTTATTTTGTATATTTATGAAACAAAGTAATATACCTATACTGTATAAAAAGGGTGTACAATTATAAATAAAAAAGAAGCACTTAGTCTTAATCCACTTTCTGTGCCCCTATCTTTTCTGAGGTAGAACCAAATATTATTAATTAATTTTTAACATAAATAAAATCCTACAAAAACAGTTATTTTGGTAATAAGTACCTAAAATCAAGGTGAGTCAAGATGAGTCTCAAAAAACTGATTTATGTACGTGCTACAAACGACAGTTTTTTATTTATGCTCCAAAAAACATTTAATTTTTTTTATATGTGATTAGTCGTCATTTTTCTGACTGAAATAAGTCTGCAAAATAGCTTTTTAAAAAATAATGATTTTATTACATTCCAGTTTAATTCGGCATGACGAAAGTTCTTGAGCAAAATTACTTTTACATTTGCTATTCTTGTTTATTTAAAAGGAAGTTGCCAATTTCTATCTACTTACTAACTAGGTTTCGCAACTAAGTTAATATACATTTGATTAGTTTTGATTAAAAACTAATCACAAAGTCGAATATAGATTCCAATAAATTTTACAAAATTATTTAAAGAAAAAAATATTTAGCCTTATTGATTATTATTTTAGCCTTATTGGGTTCTCGGTAACTATAAGATAAAACAATTATTGGTTAAATAGCAGCAAAGTTTCTTAATTTAAAGCCCCATATGGTGACATATAAAATTTTGTATTATTTCAAGTATTTTTTAAAATACTGTTATCAGAGCTGTCGGTAATTAAATAACTTTAATTTAATTACTTTCCAAAAAATGTAATTGTACTTGGATTATTAATTAATAGGATGATGTAATCGTAATTGGTAATTGATTTTCACGAATCACAAGTAATTTAATTACTTAGAAAGTAATTTGATTACTTATAAAGTAATTGTCTTACTTAGAAATAAGTTCAATTACTAAATAAATTATTGAGTTAATACAAAAAATTCAATTACCTTTCTTTATGGATAAAAAGTGCCGAAATTTTGGCCAGCCAGAAAGAGTATCTTAAAACACGGCTTGTTTACCGCCAACGTTTTTATATTTTTTTTGTAGAAAAATCTGTTGATGTTTGGGGTAGGATAAAAAGATTTTTTTATTTTAGAGTCCTTTAATGTTGAGAAAGCAGTTTGAATAGTGTGACTTGCGCAAATGATGCATATTAGTATAAATATTTTATTTGTTTAGTGTATCGTGTTGGGCCTCTTTGTTTTATTTAAATCAATGGTTGCCTATTTTTTTGTTGTTTGTTTATTTTTATATTTCAAACAAAGATAGGTGTTTTTTTTATTATCACAGGTACTGGTTGCTGGTGTGGTAGTTAATCAAATATTTCTAAAGTTTTTTAGTTTCCAAATGTAATTGAGAGAATGAAGAGTAATTGAATATATAATAGAAATTTAATAGCATAACGGTAGTTTAATTACATAACAATAATCTAATTACCTAAAAAATTAAATTACTTTTAACAAACATGCCAGTAATTGGTAATCGTAATTTACTACTACTTAGAAAAGTAATTGGTAATTGTAATTGAATTACTTTTAAAAATTAATTGCGACAGCTCTGACTGTTATTTATAATATTTATTTTTAAATATGGGGTTGTGTTTTTTAAATATTAATATTAGATTTAAATTTTGGGGTACAAACCCACAATGTCTTAACATATTTTATTATTTTATACTTTTGACAAAGAAACTACATTTATTCGTTTTGTTGGTCTTTATATTCCAACAATTTTATTTATAGCAATTAAAGTTACAAAATTAGTACTTATATATGTAAATAAGATAGAATATTTGTAACTTGTTTTAAAATCTTACTAAGTGATTAATTTAAAGATCGTTTGAAAAAAAAAAGGAATTAAACATACAAATCATAATACATCCAGTCAAGCCGTTACGGAATATTATTAGATGATGGTTTATCGAAACCGAAACGTTTATGTTCTAAATTAATGTCACGTTAAGATTTCGTAAAAACAGGATTTTAAGGATTAAACATTTCTGGCAAATTTAATATGCATTTTTAAAAGCAGGTGTAACATTATATTTACCGAGATTATTTTAATCTGTAAAAACATGTTTATAAGTTGCTTTTGTAGAATCTCAAATTGACATTCTTTTTTATTACATTTCAAAACTTTTGTATACTAGATTTGCTGTCGGGCATGACGGTAAAAATACGACAATAAAAAAACATAATGAAAATGTGGGTATAAGCATATTAAAAAAACTCTGCGTTATAATTATATCGATAGTGCCTATGCACAATAATATTTAGGAGTTATAATTTGGTAATTGTCTAGAAAGTTGCCGCCACGCCGACTATGACCAATTTTGGTAAATGGGGTTTCTTTGGGATGCTGTTTATGGATCCAGAATTTTTAGTCGGAAACGTTTTGTTTTTAAGATATCCATTATTAAACTTGATCCAACCTCTTTTTCCATATTCTTCCTTCTTTTTAAATACAATTCTTGATTTTTAGACTAAATTGGAACACAGTATTTTATAAACGTCTTTTAAAAACTTGTTTTTATGTTTATTGTACTCTTTTTTTTCCATTTAGTAGCAAAGCTTCACTTTCAAACTCCGCAACCATGTATACACGAGGGATTTTTGCAGCAAAGATGGCCGCGACATCTGAAAGTAAAGGTTTGCAATTTAATGGAAGAAAAGTATAAACTAAATAAATTAAAAATTTTAAAAAAAGTGTTTATAAAATATTATGTGCCAGTATAAAATTCAAGAATTATGCACGAGAAAAAAAGGAATATGGTAAATATGAGGTTCGTTTGATTTTCAAGTTTGATGATGGATATTCCGAAAACGAAACGTTTTCGACTATTTTTTTCAGATTCGTAATCAGTTCTCCAAAAAAGCCACGTATACCAGAACTTGTTAAAATCAAAGTTGCCGCAATTTTCTAGACAATTACCTATAATTTCAGTGTAATGTGCTGTTAAATATTTTATAACATAAAATTTTTATGTAAATAATAAAGATGTAAAAATAATATTCCTAACGTAGTTTTCGATTTTATAAAAAAGTGTAAAAAGTAACTTAAGACTTATTAGTATATAAATGGCCACTTTATGGTCGCTTAACTGTATAATAAACAATTCTTTATAATG
Source organism: Listronotus oregonensis (assembly GCA_019359885.1). Taxonomy (NCBI): domain Eukaryota; kingdom Metazoa; phylum Arthropoda; class Insecta; order Coleoptera; family Curculionidae; genus Listronotus; species Listronotus oregonensis. Next base: position 41,994 of record JAHBCN010001846.1, on the reverse strand, counting down.
TAAATTTACATAGAAGATATCCTATTTTAAAAGGTGGAAATTTTATTAAATAAGTCAAGTAATACTTATACTTTTAAGGTAAGAGCAAAAAAATATTTTATAATTATTTCTTGGCTTCCTCTTTAAAAATTTCTTGTTTTTAATAACGTTAAGTAAAATGGCATCTGCGTAATTTGCTAACCACTAATGATAGCAAGGTTTTAAATTGAAAAGAGGCAGAAATAGCAGAGGAAATTAAAAAAGTAATTTTATTTGTGTATAAAAAAATTGCATAAGGTAGTTAAATTAAGCTTACCTTAGGTTCATAAATATAACTTATGTGGTTATTACTTAAAAGTTTTAAGCATTTTAAGTAGGATGTATTTGGTATTTCATCTATTATTTGTTTTTTAATAAAGAAAGGTTCTTTTTTAAAGTATTTATCACATAAATATTTAGTTGTATTCTTTGTTACAATCATGTTAAAAGCCTTTTAGATTGAAGAATATACAGAAGTTATTACCATAGACATCTATCAACCACCTTTCGGCATTTTAAATTATTGAAATGTCTACCTTCTTGTTTGTTTTCAGTTACTAGGAAATTGTTTTTCAAGTTAAAACTTGCTTATAAACTCGTAGGATGCATATTTTATATAAAATACAAAATATGTTATATTTTACCATATCTGCAGTTGATTTTTTGTAAAACATTTATAATATAATATTTTAGAATAATAAAGGCTTTTAATATTGTAAACGGTAATATAATAGTACTTATATAATAAAAGGAAGTAAAATAAAGGTTAAAAAAACAATAATTATCAAACGTCTCTACCGAAAATACGTTTTATTAAGGACCCAGCAAATTTCTTATGGAAAATGGATTATGGTCATTTTTTAAACTTTGCATTATAATGGTTCTCAACACGCTGATCAAAAGTTTTCCAAGACACAAAGCCGGGAAACCCCTCCCCCAACTCCCCTAAAATCACCCTCAAAGTCATTGGGGATTTTTTTATGGAAAATGGGTTTTGACCTATTGTTTTCAAACATTGCATAGTGATAGTTCTTAACATGCTGATCAAAAGTCCCCACGGACACAAAACCCAAAAACCCCTCAACCTCAATGTAGCAACATAAGTAATTACAGAGCTACAGCCTGACATCCCCTGTACCTGGATTTCTTACGGGGTATGTAACCCTCCTCCCCAGTACCCTCTCCCCTGACTTCAGACTTTAATCTTACCCAAAACTTTCGCTTCCCTGTTAAACAGGGGCGAAGCCATTATACCATGAATTTCATTTTACAGCCAGCTGTATGGCCACTTGTTACCCTCCAACCCCAATAGTTGGATACCCACTTACAACCCCTACCCCCCTTGCCTTGCAAAAAGTGGCCATACAGCTAGCCGTGGAATGGAATTCATGATAAAATGGCTTCTCCCCCGGTCAATAGAAAAACAGACTTTAGTTTTTGGCAAGATTGGAGTCTGGAGTCATGCAAAGAGGTATTGGGGGGAGAGTTACATACAGGGAATAGGCTGTAACTATTTAAATTGCTACAATTTGACAACACTATCAAAAAATTTTGCAAAGCACTTAACAAAATTATCAGTCAAAATCATTCAACTGTCCTTTGGAGACTTTAGATCAGCGTGTTAAAACCTATTATTATGCAAAGTTTAAAAATAATTGGCCTAAACTCATTAACCATAAAAAAACCCCCAGTGAACTTTGAGGGTGATTTTGAAGGGGTTGGGGGGATTTGCGGGTTTTATGCCCGAAAAGACTTTTGATAAGCGTGTTGAAAACTATGCAAAATTTTAAAACAATTGGCCGAAACACATTTTCCATAAGAAAAATACGTAGGTAAGGTTGATTTTTGGTGAGTTGGGGGAATTTTCGGGTTTTGTGTCCGAAAGGAGATTTGATCGGCAGTTTAGGAACTATGACTATGCGAAGTTTAAAAACAATTGTCCAAAACCCATTTACTATAAGAAAAATCTCCAGTAACCTTTGGGTGTTATTTTGGGGGGGTTGGGAGGATTTTCGGGTTTTGTGCCAGTAAAGACTTTTGATTAGCGTGTTAAAAACTATGACTATGCACAGTTTAAAAACAATTGACCAAAATCCATTTTCCATAAGAAAATTGCGGGGTCCTTTAATTGAATCGATTTTTTCATATTTTGTAGACCTACATAATATGTTTTTGTTAAGTGGAAAGAGCTCATTAAATATTGTTTAATTTACAGGTATTTTATAAGATTTATTTTTTTAATGAATATCTCTTACGCTATGTGTTAAAATTTCCACATTTTTTAAACTATAAATAATTGATGTTTCTTGTTTTTGTTTTTTGTTTGATATAGTTTAAATAAGCTTTTCTCTCTAAACAACAATATTTCAATAAAGGCTAGGTACCAAGACCTATAACATATATTTTATAATAATAAAAAATTTAACCAATCGTACTAGTTTGGTTGGTAATATAATAATAATTTTGAGCTATTTTTATAGTTGTTTTTGTACAGTGTAGTAAGTGTGGGTATTTGCTTAATTGTGATTTTTTATTTTAGTTTATTTAGTTTACCCTAACTTTGAGAAGAAGGGTCTGTTCAATTAAAAGTAGTTAATATTTTGTTTTAGCAATTAATTTAATTCCTAAAACAATTCAAATTACCTGAAATACATAAATATGTGAGTAGTAATCAAGATAATTATTTAAGAAAAGGCATAATGGGAAATCATACTTTATATTCCACAGATTTAGAATTTTATCAAGAGAATAAAAAAATAAAGTAAATGATACTTAACACATTACAATATCATATTTTATGTTTATTAAAAAGTATGACACTTTGGTAAATAGTACATTTCAATTTTAAAAGTAAATTCAGAAGTGGCCCTGACCCAAAAAGAAATATTAAATCATTATGGAAAACATATTTTGCATGAGAAAGAGGGTAAGGGTTGGTACAGCATGATTTATTACTTTATACTTAAAGTTATTAATTTAAATAATGAGAAAAGAATGCCCAGAATACTCAAAATTTAGGCCATATTTTTTGTTAAAAGTCATAAACCATGGGTTAAACCAAATATTTTTTAAACTTATATTGTTTTATTTTTTTTAAATCATACATTTTGACGAGTTATTTATCTTTACCTTATACTTAGGGAACTAGTAATTACGTTAACAAGTATATCCACAAAGTAACTAAATGCTCTAAGCTATAAAGGTAATGGCAATAAAACACATTTAAGGAGTAACCACTTTATGGTGTGGTTAAATAAATACAAACTAGAATATCTTAGTAGTAATTTAATGTAATATATATAGTGTTCAAAGCCTACTAAATTAATAATAATTTAAAAGTAAAATACGTTTTTAAAAATAGGGTTTTATAATTTTTTTACCATATACTAAACAATGACTTAAAAACTAAAGTGGATGAGTAAGAATATATATTTTACAGGATATGGCATTAAAGATTTTAAAATGGCGAGGTCCATGTCTATCATTTTGTATCAATCTATATATATATATATATATATATATATATATATATATATATATATATATATATATATATATATATATATATATATATATATATATATATATATATATATATATATATATATATATATATATATATATATATATATATATATATATTATATATATAATATATATATATATATATATATATAATTTGTAATGTGGATATATTTATACAGTAAAGCGCACCGTACTGCAACATAGGAGGCTCTTGGGTGATTTTGGATGTACCCAATTCTAAAATACCAATAATAATTTGTGGCTTGCATTTAAATTTCTGTCTCGTTTCCTCACGTGGCTCATTTTTGGTTGGGACTGGTGGGAGTACGGTGATAAATTCGGAAGAGTTATCTGTTCACTTTAAGTTGTGTACTACGTTTTTATTTTCAGTAAGAATATGCAGTGTTTATAGGCAAGTAGCAGGCGCTAGCTAGCATCAACCGTCTTCATCGGTTCTTATCAGCCATAAATTTAAAATTAGTTTGTTGAGACAGCAACGTTTGCTATGGTTTTAAGAACCAAACAGTTTTTCCTAATAAAATAAAAAGAATTTTCTCAAATAAATAATGGAACATGTAGAGATATTTTAAAAAAAATTAATGTGCATTCAGAGAATAAAAAAGAAAAATATTTTAGTTATCGATAATGCTCAAATATACCACCTTCCTGAGCCAAACAATAACCAAGATTGTCATAAAAAAGCCTTTTGACATTTGCTAGAATGTTAAGGGTAATAATCCTAAAAGAATTCTCAATTTGTAATTGCAATTCTTGAGATTATTAAAGCCCTATTCTCCTGGAAACCATAAATTTGTGATTCTACGTCACCCCAGAGAAAAAATCGTTGGGTGAGACCATAAAAGAACAATATTTTTATAAAATTTTCATTGTTATTTTTCATTTCCATTACAGTTTCACAAAATTGCATTCGTTAAAATGGTCATCAGGGAAAATTTCATGGGTTTCTTACTTTGTAGGATCGTATCCATTTTAGGATTTCCAAACTAAGTGGACCATTTAACAAATATAATTTTCTTTCAGTTCGTGAACATCCGTTATAAATAATTATTATTTTATTTAAAAAACTTTTAGTCACAAATAATCGACACTGTACAACTATAGCTGTCGAGGGTTCGATATAAAATTATTTCAGGAATAAACGTATTGAATTGATCATTGCCGGGGACCGCGTCATATATAAATTTGTTTGCGAAAATTATTGATCGATATGCAATGCGTGGGCGTTTTTAGTAATCAAAATCATATGGATCGTCCTATTTCGCAGTGCTCTACTTTATATGTAGGTAGGTATATATATTTATTTGTCTGTCCACGTGATTCTGAAGTTATGGCTTGAGCTAAAATCATAAAATTTGGCACAGTGGTAGTCTTTAGCAGTGGCTAGAACCTATAACGATGCCCGTTTTTTGAATTTTGCCCCCGGGACAAAAATAGGAGCATAAAAGTGTTTTTTTACCGTTAGCCGTACGGAAGGCGTCTTACGGAGACAGGCTTTTTATCTAGTTTTATTTAAAAGGGGAATATGCTGAGTAATTGTTTTTGTGGGTTTGTCCTGAGCTATTTTAATAATATTTAAACTGCAGTTTTGGTATATTCCATTTTGGGTATATATTCGTATTCTATAAAATTGATCACAAGTTTAAGCGGGTTAGGTATTGGGTACGGTTTTTCGATAATATTTTGGTTACCAGGTTCATCATTGATTTTAAACAAATATAGCATACGGGGGCGTTTTGGGGCACTAATCTCGAATTTAAGGTAAAGTTTTCAGGAAAACACCCCAATTTTAGTTTTGAAGCCCCTCTTTGCCATTATCTTAAAACTGCCCGATATTTTTTGCCCAAAATTTTATCTTTTGAAAACGGGCTTCACCTAAACTGATAAAACACTTAGTTTATTTATAGAATACACTTTATATTGTGATTATTTAGTATTCTCTTAAATAAAAGCACCTTTAAAATATCTACAAAAATAATGCGCAAAACAATCGATTAAAGCCAATTTAATATTTTATTAAATTTTGGAAATTTTTAAAGGGCTTTTGCTTAAAGAATGTGTAACTTCTTTTAAAAATTAGTTTTTTTATAATATTGGTTTTATCATTAAACCAAGTAGTTTTGGTGTAACTAGTTTTAGAAAAAAGGTATTTTAGACAGATACTGTTTATTTTTAAGGTTAGGGCAAAAAGGGACTCGTAACTTAAAAAGTGGAAGTTTTCGTGAAATCTAATCTCAGATTTGTGGTCAACGTCACGAAAAACCCATGGATGCCAAATATGATTAAAACAGGCGATTGGCCCGATAGGTAAAAAATTACCAGTTTTTCTTATAAATAACTGCAACCTTGTAATAATTTTACTGGTATAATTATCTTGACCTAATCCCAGATAAAAAAGACCAGATACGAAACATAGCGTGGCGGCACGGTCAGCGTCCCCCACTATAATGGTCCGCTCAACGGCGGATCATTTAGTACGGGAGCCGTTTCTCGCGTGCGTTGAACTGTTTAGTTTACTAGTTACTGTGAAACGAGGCTAGTGCGGGCGTAAAAGTCAGTTTTAATATATTTATTATTTTCGACTTTTATAACATGACAGGTTATAAGTGCATATGTAGATGCTGTACATCTAATAATAAAGAAATAACTTTTTTTTCTTCCAAGTGACTCTATAAGGTAAGTTCGATTTATTTATTCAGATTCAAAAATCACAATAGACATTTTTTAGACGTGAAGCTTGGCTTCGTGCTGCTGTAATAATCACACTTTCAAATTATAATGCGCTTAAAATTGTCAGAACTTTAAAAAAAATTAATTATGAATATTGTAAGGGTGATTAATTGAGAATTTGAATATTTCAACATTGGTATTTCTATCATAATACGCGTTGTAAGATTTTAATATTACAATATTGGTATTTCTACTATTATATGATTTATTGGAGATATTCTAGTGTAAATAAAAAAATTCCTGCTGTGCCTAAGTTATTATTTGGACGCTTGAAGAAAAAATATACAGGGTGCCCGAAAAGTCTGGACTGGGTCAAATATCTCGAGAACGAAAGGTTGGATTTCCAAGATTGCAACTAAACTTTGTTTTGACACAATTGTCTATCTAATTCTTATGTCAAAAAACCCCCCCCCTCTTAAGGGGTGAACGTAAGGGTGGTTTATAATTTTAAATAGAACCCCTATTTTCTTGCATTTTTGGATTCTCAAAAAATTCTGTGTCTACCCCAATTTTCACCCCCAACCCCCGCCACCCCTTCACGGGGATGAAAAAGTTAAAAAGAAAACTAAAACTGAACAGTTTAAATATTTAATTAAATCCGCAATGAAAGAACATGTAACCCCACCTAAATTTCAACCCCAACCCTCCGCCACCCTCCTAGGGGATGAAACAAATTAATAAAACAAAATTGAAACTGAACCTTCTAAATTCTTAATTAAATCCGTAATAAAAATAAACATTTTTTTATTGCAATATTATTTTCTTAATTTTTGTCATCCCCATGAAAGGGTGGGGTTTGAAGGGTAAAATTTTGATCGGACATATTTTCTGACATGTTTATTTTAATTATGGATTTAATTAAAAATTAATGTTCAGTTTCATTTTTGTTTAAATAATTTTTGTTATCCTGTAGAGGTGGCAGGGGGGTAAATTTGAGATTGGGTAATGTTTTTGTACATGTTCATTTTTATTGCGGATTTAATTAAATATTTAAACTGTTCAGTTTTAGTTTTATTTTTTAACTTTTTTTTTTTTTTTCATCCCTGTGAAGGGGTGGCGTGGAGTTGGGGGTGAAAATTGGGGCCAAACACAGAATTTTTTGAGGAATCCGAAAATGCAAAAAAATAGGGTTTCTATTTAAAATTAAAAAACCACCCTTACGTTCACCCCCTTAAGAGGAGTGGGGTGGTTTTGACATCAGAATTAGATAGACGATTGTGTCAAAAACAAAGTTCAGTTGCAATCTTGGAAATCAACCTTTCGTTCTCGAGATATTTGACCCAGTCCAGACTTTTCGGACACCCTGTATTTTAATATTAAACCCAAGTACATATTCCAATAATGAGGCTTAAAAATAGTCATTATTAATTTGCATACCTTTTAATTTTGACAGATTCGTGCAATACGTTCCTGTCCTTAAAAATAAAAAGTCTGATTTTCAGTAGTGCAGGTAGCCGCTGCCCGTTAAAAGAATGCCTCTGGCTATAGCGATGCCTTTGTGTGTTGCTCGAGTCAAGAACTTCAATCGAGCCGACCCGGCTTTCACATCTGGTTTTAGTTAAATCTGTGACCTAATATTAAACATTTTTCTGTTTTTTGTTAACTTATTTTAAAAATATAACCAGACCGGTGAATCAGACTCACAACGTAACGAAATCGCTTTCACTATTTTAGTTTTATTTAAAAAATAAACACTTTTCTTCTTTTTAAATACACAATCGAGCCATAAAAAGTTTGTATATCTTACATGTTGTAATAATCAAATAATATGTCAAATAGTTTCAGAAACTTGAAATATTTTATTTTGTAATAAAAGTGTTAATTGCCAATATAAACATATATAATTAGTCAAAGGCCTGTAATAATTGCTACGACAAACAAATATTTAAAAATTAAATGGCGAATGCGGAACTACATTAAAATATATGTTTTTTGTTCAAAAAGAAAAAAAAGGTTTATTGCATTGGTGCTTTTAATTTAGCATTTCAGTTCAACCCTTATTATTTTATTTCTTGGTTGATGTTTTAGATGCTCTTTATTTTTTTCTAAAATCTAAGTAAATAGAAGTCTTAAATACTGAAGCATTTAACTTTTAAAATAAAATATTTAAAACACCTTTAAACCATTTAATATATCACCTAAAAATATACAGTAATGTGGAACTTATATTTAATTTTTAAAACACTATGCTGAAAAAATACCAAATTTTTAAAAACGGCTAACGGCGAATTATTGAACTGCGACGAACGATTTACAATCGGGGAATGTGGCCCTGTCTAGCCTCAGACAATTTTTTAATTTTTTTTCTGTGTTGCCAACACTATGTTTGATTTTAACTATTGTAACACTGGGCGCCGTGCGAACTGCGCATACGCCAATTCCGGCTGCAATTTTTACAGTTTGGGGTCTAAAATTTCTGCGCAGGTCTTATAAAAATATATAGCCATTTTCTATTAGCAATCCGCTAAATTTTATAAATTATTGATACTAAAGAAAAGAAAATAAAATTTTAATTACATTAAACCCATTAATTTATTACATTATACAATTTATATGACATAAAAGCTGGTAGCAAGATTTATCTGTGTAGATAAACAAAAATACAATATGTTCTTTAATCTTGACGTAAGTAATTCTAATAAAAATATATATGTTTTTTATAAAATTTAAAAAATAATAACATGTATACAGGGTGGCCCACCCCATTCGCCTCGGTTTTTCTACGAGAAATGAAACGAGTTGGGGAAAAACTTTAAGCAAGGTCATTTGTGGGTCCATAAGGAGCATATTTTAAAATTATTTTGAAATACACAGGGTGACCCAAAAAAAAGTACATATATAAGTTATATTTTTTCTTATGGAACACCCCGTATTTTTTATATTTTTAGATACTATAGACCAAATAGAGGTGAGTTATTGTTATATTTCCTATACCTAAAGCTGACCGTTTGTGAGAAATTTAGAGAAATTTAAAAATACAAACCATAATTTAAAAATTGTTTACACCCTGTAACATATAACGAGCTGCTCGTAATTAAATTTATTGCTTAGCTTAAGGTTTAAGTTAACTATCACATGAAAGTTTTACCTTAATATTATACAGAGTGTTGAAAAAAATTGCCTCAAAATTTGGACACATTTTATTAAATAACTTCCTTAAGTTAAATGGAACACCCTGTATTTAGTGCCTATTTTGACGCGGAACTAAATTTCCTTCAAAATTGTATTTGAGTTTTCTATACCTCTTCTGCTTTTTATGCAATAATATATATTATATATATATATATATATATATATATATATATATATATATATATATATATATATATATATATATATATATATATATATATATATATATATATATATATATATATATATATATATATATATATATATATATATATATATATATATATATATATACATATATATATATATATATATATATATATATATATATATATATATATATATATATATATATATATATATATATATATATATATATATATATATATATATATATATATATATATATATATATATATATTTTTACCGTTAGCCGTACGGAAGGCGTCTTACGGAGACAGAGGCTACTTAATATTGTCTCTCGCCTGGCGGAGACAGGCTTTTCATCTAGTAAGTATATAAATTGGTATAAGAAGAAAGAAGTTGCTGGAAAAGATACCGAAAATATATTTCTTGTGGAAAAAGCGAAGATTTGAAAAGAATTATCGTTATGGTCGTCTTATTCAATGATCAAAGCTATGCTACGCATAAACAATGACGTGGATATCCGTAATTTTTTAAAGCTTAGTGCTTCTTTAAAGCGTCAAGGAGAGGGATACCAGCCCAAAAAATCAAAGATTTTGAGCAAAGCGCAAATTGACCAGTTTCTAAACTGTACACCTGATGATGAATAACTTCTGATGAAAATAGTTACCATTTCTGAAATTTTTGGTGCCTGTCGCAGGAAGAAGCTTTGTCAGTTGACTCTTGACAAATTGGAAGATATGGGCACTTTATTGATGATTTACATACGAGATACTAAAACCAAGGTACCACGAAATAACACTATCGTTCAAAATTTTTTTTTGGATTATTATCGAAAGTATATGGCTCTTTGTCCAGCAAATGTAGGACATCGGAGACTTTTCCTAAAATATGCGAAGAGTAATTGTACCGGAAATCCCGCCGAAATTAACTTTTTTGGAAAAAAATATCTGCTGCTGCAGCAAGATTTCTGCAGCTTCCAAATCCAATCCTCTATACGGGGCATTGTTTTCGCCGTTGTTCAGCGAGTTTACTTGTCGATGCTGGAGCAAATTTGACGACAATTAAGAGGCATGGGGGTGAAAATCCACTATTGTTGCTAAGGGAGACATCAAAAATTCCTTGGAAAATAAGAACTCTATTTTCAGAAAATAGTGAAAACAAGAGCAGCAGGTCGTGCCTCAACGTCCACTGAGAATGCGGTTTTCTCTGTTCAATCCACCTCAACTAACGAGAATGCTAGAACTGTGGAAGTTATTTGTATTTAAGTTGTTTGAATTGTACAATCAATACAAATGTTAGTAAATAAATAATCGTTCACGTTACCATTCAAAATTTGACATTTTACTTTTAACACTAGTGCGTTAAAATGTTGCTTTAAGGCATTAGTGCTTTAAAGTAACATTTTTAAAGGATCTAGATAGTGTTTAAAGTTGAATTTTTAACACGTTTGTAGAAAAAGTAAATTAAATACGCTATCGTATAAATACGTAATCTAAAAAAAGTTATTTAATTAACTAAATGTGGTTTTTACTAAAAAACTAAATAAAAAACCTTTATAAAACTTAATTGGTAAAAGAATTACGAAATAAATTAAATCAAATTAATTTAAATGAAATAGCTCGTATCTTTGGGTCCTAAAATGTTTAATGGGTAAATGTAAAGTTTTGTGGTTAGAATGCCGAATTGGATGGTAACTTTAAATTTATTGCAATGTGTAAATTAAAGAGCTAGTAGAATTAACCAAAATAAACGGGGTCTTGTCGCTTTGGTTAAATATTTAAAACTAATCACATACAGTAAGGTTACAAAGAGAAAAAAACTTAATAAGTTATCGACTTAAAAAAATATATATATTACAGGTACGTATGTAGTAGATAATGAAATATTTAAAGGTTTATTGCTCTTTACCATTTAATAATGCTGCTTTACAATATTTTTCCTATTGTTTTAAAGATGGCAATACCAAGAATACGTCATACGTTTTCATGGATGTGCTAGAAAATTGATAATAGTATACACGTCTGACAAGGCAAGGGCTGGAGTGGTAATTTTAATGCAATAGAGCAGGATACATATGATATGGCCCCAGATTAAAAAGAGAACGACAAAAATCTCCTCTTTTCCACTTCCAATACCACGACGGACGACAGCGCACAGTGGGGCAAGTGATAGGGTAGGCCGGACATTCATTAATATCTCCTTTTCTACTGGTCCTAGAGTATTGCTTCTGGTGTCATTTTAAAGCAAATAGAATACTCAATTTAACTACATGATTAGCAACTTCTTAAGCAGTTTCCCCACTTGAGACATAGCGGGTAGGATGACTTTTAAATGTCTACATACATATTATGTATATCTTACTAAATAGAGAATCGTCGTTTGTAACATGTAATGTAACATATGTTTTAATTTTTTTTTTAATAAATTAATGTTCACAAACGCAAAACTAAAACTATAAACAAAAATATATTTAGAAGTAAAAATTTTAAAAAATCGATGTACCTATTTTTTTTTAATAATGAGAATTTTAAGCTGGAAAAATATATATTTCAAAAATCTCAAGTTTTTTTTTCATGTTCCCATTAGAAGTTCTTTTACTTCTAAAAAGATTATTTCTAAACGATCGTGATCGTTGTTAAGTGTTGGAATTATATGTGATAACAAAGAGTGTGAGTTAATTAATAAATTATTGAGGATATCTCTATTGGTAGTCGTCCTTGAAAACTTTCTTAAAAATGATTCTCTATAAGCTCTAAAGTATTTATGATTAGCCTCCTAAGCATCTTCTGACAGCATGCCAATTGCTACAATAACAAGCTTGACCATTTCCGGGCCATGTATTAACAGTTTGTGAACTGTTACTACATGGCAGTTTTGTCAAATCCAAACAGCATTTCCAATGAATTTAATTAAGATAAACAAAAATTATTGAAAAAACTAATAAATTAGTTTTTATACTTTAGTACATATAAAACATAAGAAATAGACCTATATTTAAAAAAAAGCATTAAAGTGCTTAAAACTTAAATGATAAATTAAAGGTATGTACAATTTGGCAACAACCTTTTGGTTGTTTTTAAACAAATTTGGCATTTTTTAAAGTGTTTTACTCCATTTTTCTATCCTGGTTTAACAGTAGTTTGCTTTTAAAGAGGATAATTAAATAACAAACAGGAGCAACGACTAATGGGATTAAAATGTCAACTAAGGCGCGTAGATATTACCACTAAAAATAAAAAAATTAATGAATAAGCAAAATTATTCAAGATCGGACGACGTTGTAAATAAGACAATATGCTCCTAAAAAAAACATACCAAATGGTATTTTTTTTATTTACATTACAAACTCCATTACTCCGGAGGTATTGTCGAATGTGGGGACGGATATCTTCAAGCATTTATTAAAATAAGAATGCTTTTAGGTTATTTTTAGAGTATTTTTTTATTATTAGGATTACTATTAATTACATACATTTTTAGGAATGTTTATGAATTTTTTTTAATCGCAGTTTTTATTTTATTTTTAAAAACTCAATAACTTTTGACCCTACTCTTAGGTTTCATTAATTTTTTGTTTTTGTGTAGCAGCTCATCTCCACATTAATTTTTTAATAGAAGGGTGATCTGCTATTCACTACCGGATATTTCACAGGGCCAAGTCAAGACATTTCTTTTTAACAAAAATTCGAAACATCTTGTAGAATGGCCTGGCTCCATTATCGACATTCGGCATAATTAGTTATGTAGCCTCGTTCCCAACGATTGTTTTGTTTGTTGAATGGTAGTCGTATCTTTATTTTTGGGGTCTTTACAGTCGATAAGTAGAGTGATGTTTTTACTTTAATTTCGTAAAAAGTTTTAATAAAAATTGTATGATTAAAATAAAGAGTGCTTTGACATTTAATCAATGTCACAGTTTCTGATTTATGTTTTTTTTTATTATTTTGTCAATTTTAAAGTATCGTTTTAATCATGGCACGACAAATTACTCCTGAACAAGTTGTTTAAATTGTAGCATTAGTAAATGATGGAAGAAGTGTCGCGCACGCCGCACATATAGTGGGGGTTGCGGAAACCACGGCCAGAAGGGCGAGAAACAGGTTTTTAGAAACTGGTCAGTTTCAAAGGAAGATAGGATTTGGTCCTTCAAGGATCACATCAAACTTAGACGATAGCTTTATTTATCTGCAGGCATTGAGAAGACCTCGTCAGAATGCTGTTGTAACAAATAGATGTTTACGTGAGGTACGTAATATAAATGTGTGTGACAAAACAGTTCGTCGCTGGATTAAAGGTTCTGTAATGGTCTGGGCTGGAATTAGCTCCATCACGCTAGAACCCGCTTTAATAAATATCTATTTTTTTTAATTTATTTTAAACTACAAACGATGCTAATGAATGTAGTAAATTCAATTTTTTTGTAGTTTTAATAATTAGACGGAAAAAATTATAAATACATTTTTGAGCAGTAATTATTGCAAAAAATGCAATTGCTACTAGTGATATTAATCTAAATCGTTTGTAGTTTATTGTAGTAACAAAAATTTTTTTACTTGATGCGATTACACAAAATATCGCATATTACGAAAAAAATGGAGACATAGGAAGAAGTGCGATATGTGCTCAAAAACTACAAACGATGCTAATGAATGTAGTAAACTCAATTTTTTTGTAGTATTAATAATGAGGCGGAAAATATTATAAATATATTTCTGAGCAGTAATTATTGCAAAAAATTGCAATTGCTACTAGTGATATTAATGCTAAATCGTTTGTAGTTTATTGTAGTAACAAAAAAAAATTTTTTTACTTGATGCGAGTACACAAAATATCGCATATTACGAAAAAAAATGGAGACGTAGGAAAGTGCGATATGTGCTCAAAAACTACAAACGATGCTAATGAATGTAGTAAACTCAATTTTTTTGTAGTATTAATAATGGGGCGGAAAATATTATAAATATATTTCTGAGCGGTAATTATTGTAAATAATGCAATTGCTACTAGTGATATTAGTGCTAAATCTTTTGTAGCTTATTGTAGTAACAAAAAATTTTTTTTTACTTGATGCGAGTACACAAAATATCGCGTATTACGAAAAAAAATTGAGGCATAAAAAAGTGTGACATGTGCTTAAAAACTACAAACGATGCTAATGAATGTAAAAAACTCAATTTTTGTAGTGTTAATAATGAGGCGGAAAATATTATAAATATATTTCTGAGCAGTAATTATTGCAAAAAAAACGAATTGCTACTAGTGATATTAATGCTAAATCGTTTGTAGTTTATTGTAGTGACAAAAATTTTTTTTTTTACTTAATGTGAGTACACAAAATATCGCATATTACGAAAAAATGGAGACGTAGGAAAGTGCGATATGTGTTCAAAAACTACAAACGATGCTAATGAATGTAGTAAACTCAATTTTTTGTAGTATTAATAATGGGGCGGAAAATATTATAAATATATTTCTGAGCAGTAATTATTGCAAAAAATGCAATTGCTACTAGTGATATTAATGCTAAATCGTTTGTAGTTTATTGTAGTAACAAAAAAAATTTTTTTTTACTTGATGCGGGTACACAAAATATCGCATATTACGAAAAAAAATGGAGACGTAGGAAAGTGCGATATGTGCTCAAAAACTACAAACGATGCTAATGAATGTAGTAAACTCAATTTTTTGTAGTATTAATAATGGGGCGGAAAATATTATAAATATATTTCTGAGCAGTAATTATTACCAAAAAATGCAATTGCTACTAGTGATATTAATGCTAAATCGTTTGTAGTTTATTGTAGTAACAAAAAATTTTTTACTTGATGCGGGTACACAAAATATCGCATATTACGAAAAAATGGACACGTAGGAAAGTGCGATATGTGCTCAAAAACTACAAACGATGCTAATGAATGTAGTAAACTCAATTTTTTGTAGTATTAATAATGGGGCGGAAAATATTATAAATATATTTCTGAGCAGTAATTATTGCAAAAAATGCAATTGCTACTAGTGATATTAATGCTAAATCGTTTGTAGTTTATTGTAGTAACAAAAAAATTTTTTTACTTGATGCGGGTACACAAAATATCGCATATTACGAAAAAATGGAGACGTAGGAAAGTGCGATATGTGTTCAAAAACTACAAACGATGCTAATGAATGTAGTAAACTCAATTTTTTAGTATTAATAATGGGGCGGAAAATATTATAAATATATTTCTGAGCAGTAATTATTGCAAAAAATGCAATTGCTACTAGTGATATTAATGCTAAATCGTTTGTAGTTTATTGTAGTAACAAAAAAATTTTTTTACTTGATGCGGGTACACAAAATATCGCATATTACGAAAAAAAATGGAGACGTAGGAAAGTGCGATATGTGCTCAAAAACTATAAACGATGCTAATGAATTTCGTCGTTTTCTTTAGATAATAATGCGAAAATATTCAAATTTATAATATCTAAAAACCCAGTAAATATTAAATAAATCGAATTCTACTAGACGATATTAATGCAAATTTTTGTATTTATTGTCGTATACAGATGTTTAGTTACATTGGAACAAGTTACAATATTCATATTACGAAAAAGGAGACTTTTAAAATTATTAAAAATTAAATAATTAATAATTCAAAAATCAATCTTTGAGTATTATATGCGGAGGGATAATATTATAAAAACTGGCGAAATTAGAAAAAAGCAATTGGGCCTTGCTATATCTTTCACAGCTTTTATGATTCACCATTATTTTAATGGGCGAATCAGGTATGCTTGAGAGAGAAGGCATAGCCTAACGGCGATGATGTATAACTTTTTTGTCATTTAATGCGACCACGTTTTCAGCATTACTAGATATGCTCAAAGTCATAATTCGATTCCTAACATAATGCGATTCTGCCCATCACTATTTAAAATCTTTTACCGTTCAATTATCCACATTTCACTCTTGCCAAGTTTTACCGTTCGATCAAATTTCACATTCGAATTAAGACTCGGCATAACACCCAAAAATATAAAACAAAAAAGGTAATCAGAGATTTATTGCGATATTTGTCGATTGCTACATTTAGTCGAGACTGGAGATAGACGGCCATATTTATCTTCTTATTAAAATTATAATTAAACAAGAATGAGCATGGGGTCCAAGGGAGAGAGGGGCACTTTACTGAAGGACAAAATCCAGTTAACAATGTTTATTAACGTGATAGGTTAAAGTCGGATTTGACTGATCAAATGCAACATTCTGTTTAAGCATTAACATATTAGAAATAAATTTTTTAAAATTTTGTTAAAATGACAGTTAATATTATGCATCCTAATATCTCAGTTATTAATAAAGTGATTTTCTTGAAATTTTGGGGTTATTGTATATTATAAAAATGATGTAGTTGACAGTTTGTTTACTATTGGTGTGCGCAGTTCGGAGGGAGGGTAATTTTTCCTATCAAATTTAGAATCAACATCCAGCAAAAATCCTTTAATTCATATTTTAAAATCTCAAGCCCTGATATTTTTGCCCAAAAAAAGCATTTTAACAACCCCCCTTTTCCAATTTCTCACGCCAATGGTAAATTCAAATGTTTACTATGTCAACTAACTAACCAAAACTACCAAATTTAAGAAAAAAATCTTATAATAACTAAGTTATTAGGATGGCTTTTTTTGCAAAAAAAGTTAAGGGCATGAGATTTCAAAATATGAATTAAAGGATTTTTGGGGGTGCTGATTCTAAATCCGATAGAAAAAGTTATCTAAAATAAGTAATAATATCCTTTTCCAAAAAAAAAAAGTTGTTTTACCCCTCCAACAGCGCACACCAATTATAAATAAACATTTTCACTATGCCATCTACTACAACATACAACATGGCTACAGATATGTTTTATAAACGTCATACCTCTTTTGATGCACTTGTACAAAAATCGCCAATGATTGTAAAAAATTGTGCAAAAATCAAGCTATCGATTGACATAAAAAAAGTTCCAAAAAATGAGTGGTGGGGGCTGGTGTTAAGTTGCCCCCCACCAATACATAGTACAAAAATTAAAATTGCGTGTGCAAAATTGTGCAATATGGGTGCAAAATTCCCACATAGAAAAAGGTAGAAAATTATTTGGGGGGGAGGGGCAACTTGATCGCCCCGTCAGTATTCTTACAATTTCTTTGCCCTCCTGAAAAAAGTTGTATGGACGCCCATGAGAATGAGTAAAATAGCCAATTATAATAGGGAACTTCTGGTCATAGTTTAAGTATTACAAAGTTTACTCAGTTGCCCGAAATAAGCGTTTTACCCTTTCACAGTCCTGCCCTACCGCCGGTGAGTTGCTGGTGAGTGAGCTTCGCCGGTTCGTTTGAGACTTGCCGCCGATGTTCGTCGGCGGTCGGATTCAGGAAGCACGTCGGGTGACTTTGAGACAAAAACATGAAAGCGCCGACGGAGAGTGAGGCAACTTTTTGTAATACTTAAACTATGCAATCGATGAAACGAATCTACTAAAATAAAGTAACTCGAAATACCTATTGATTGTTTCTATAAAAATCAATCAATTTTTGACGGTTATAAAATTATTTTTCATTGAATTACCTGCAAAGTGGAATGAAAATTATTCTATTTCAGTTAATTAATAAACATGTATAAAAATAGTTACGGAGAAGAGGCAAAAATTTTTTTTTAATCGTAGAGCACTCTCTACTGCCAGAGAAGAGCGACCATACACTCTTCTCGGCTACTGCTTCGCATCATGAGTCGTGCAATTATCTGAAAACTTATCAATAAAGCCATTGATAGGTAAGGTAATGACCAAAATAATCCTTAAATTACTAAAATGGATGCGCGTAGAAATTGAGAGACTATAGGACTGTTTGTTATACAGAAATAGTGTAGACTATTTTAAACTTTTTTTACGTAAGCGCTCTTATGAAAGGTGTATTTTAGAACTACGTGGGTAAAAAAAGTGTAAAAGTGTGAAATATTACTGAATATCAAACAGACCTAAAAACTCCAAAGTAGAACAATTCCGAAAATAACCAGGTTTAGTTAATTCACACTATCTAAAAGCAAGTGAAAAACGATTAATGTATAAACAATACTTTGAAAAAAGTTTTTGTAACTTTAAACTTCAAGAAAATGTATATATTCTTACAGTATACTATGCGGTGATATGATAATAATTATACTTACTATACTGTTAAATCATAGAGATAACCACAATAGTAATGATTCTGTTAACAAATAAGGGCAATAATTTATATTTCGCTATGGAATAATAATAAAGCAAATTATCTTTTAGTAGAAATAAAAAGAAAATGAAACCAAAACATTATCTGGAACGTAACTGAAATAACCACCGATGACACATAGATGGCACCACAGTAGTAGTCACAGATAGAAATGAGGTGGGCTGATAAGGACCATTTTTCGCTCATTAGCCAATTGATAGTGGAAATCGAAACTTTTTTTCGATTGTATGGTGCGGAAAATGACCCTTATCAGCCCACCTCCTTTAGTGTAAAAATTGATTTTAAAAGTAAAAATTCCAAGTTTCGAACTTACAATTTAGTCACCGAAAAATTAATTATACAAATAGAAAGAATAAGTAAAGAATAAAATAAATAATTTTACTATTCATGGTTATTTTCGAAATATTTGTTTGTTATTTGCAATAAATTTATTTTTTTTTCAAAAAAAAAAAAAAAAAAAACAAAATCAAGAAAAGAAAAACGAATTTATTAATTACCGAAACAGTATTTTTCAGGGGTAGTATCGATAGTTGGTATCATATATTAACTGTTGTGATATTCAAACTATTATCATGGCGCTACTTCAGAAAAAATAAAAATCTGTTTGGGAGAGAGGGGTATGATTTTGTTCGTAAGAGTAATTGAAGATAGTTAAGGTACACATTTATTTTTAACCAAAATTCGATATTTCATGCACTTGAATCAAGTTAAAAAAATGTTGTGTCACTACAATTAACTACAAGCAACTAAGAATTAGTATCACTAGTAGCAATTGCATTATTTCCAATAATTACTGCTCAGAAATGTATTTATAATTCTTTCCGCCCAATTATTAAAGCTACAAAAAAATTTATTTCACTACATTTATTACCATCGTTTGTAGTTTTTGAGCACATGTCATACCTTCATTTTTCGTAATATGCGATATTTTATTATTACTCGCATCAAAGTGTCACTACAATAACAAACGATTAGCGGCATTCAATATCACTAGTAGCAATTGCATTTTTTTGCCAATAATTACTGCACAGTAACAATGTATTATAATTTTTCAATCATCATTGATACTACAAAATTGAATTTTTTACATCAATTGGCATCGTTTGTAGTTTTTAAGCATGTCACACTTTTTATGCCTCAATTTTTTTCATGTGCGATATTTTGTGTACTCTCGCATCAAGTAAAAAAAAAAATTTTTATTCACCTACAATAAGCTACAAAGATTTGGCACTAATATCACTACATTAGCAATTGCATTATTTACAATAATTACCGCTCAGAAATATATTTATAATATTTTTCCGCCCCATTATTAATACTACAAAAAATTGAGTTTACCACATTCATTAGCGTCGTTTGCTTGCAGTTTTGAGCACTATCGCACTTTCCTACGTCTCCATTTTTTCGTAATATGCGATATTTTGTGTACTCGCATCTAAAAATTTTTTTGTTACTACAAATAAACTACAAACGATTTAGCATTAAGCCATCACTACAGTAGCAATTGCAATTTTTGCAATAATTACTAACTCGAAATATATTTTATAATAACCGCCCATTATTAATACTACAAAAGAATTGAGTTTTACTACATTCGTTAGCATCGTTTATAGTTTTTGAGCACATATCCAGCACTTTCCTACGTCTCCATTTTTTCGTAATATGCGATATTTTGTGTACCCGCATCAAGTAAAAAAATTTTTGTTACTACAATAAACTACAAACGATTTGGCATTAATATCACTAGTAGCAATTTTACCCAGTAAGTACTGCTCAGAAATATATTTATAATATTTTCCATACACATTATTAATACTACGAAAAAATTTGAGTTTTACATTCATTATTTAGCATCGTTTATAGTTTTTGACATATCACCTTTCCTACGTCTCCATTTTTTCGTAGCCATGGATATTTTGTGTACCCGCATCAAGTAAAAAAATTTTTTTGTTACTACAATAAACTAAACGATTTAGCATTAATATCACTAGTAGCAATTGCATTTTTTTGTAATAATTACTGCTCAGAAATATATTTATAATATTTTCCGCCCCATGTCACTACAAAAGAAATTGATTTTACTACATTCATTAAAATAGTTTGTAGTTTTTGAACACATATACTTTCTGTCCTCCATTTTCTGTAATATGCGATATTTTGTGTACACATCAAGTAAAAAAAAAAATTTTTGTTACTTACAATAAACTACAAACGATTTAGCATTAATATCACTACGTAGCAATTGCATTTTTGCAATAATTACTGCTCAGAAATATATTTATAATATTTTCCGCCCCATTATTAATACTACAAAATTGAGTTTACTGAATTATTGCATCGTTTGTAGTTTTTGAGGCCTATATCGCACTTTCCTACGTGTCCATTTTTTTTCATAATATGCGATATTTTGTGTACCGCATCAAAGTAGCATTTTTTGTTACTACAATAAACTACAAACGATTTAGCATTAATGTCCACTGAAGTAGCAATTGCATTTTTGCAATAATTACTGCTCAGAAATATGTTTATAATATTTTCCGCCCCATTATTAATACTACAAAGTGGAGTTTACTACATTCATTAGCATCGTTTATAGTTTTTGAGCACATATCACTTTCCTACGTCTCCATTTTTTTCGTAA
This sequence comes from Listronotus oregonensis, assembly GCA_019359885.1. NCBI lineage: Eukaryota > Metazoa > Arthropoda > Insecta > Coleoptera > Curculionidae > Listronotus > Listronotus oregonensis. Next base: position 20,537 of record JAHBCN010001846.1, on the reverse strand, counting down.
TATGCGATATTTTGTGTACCCGCATCAAGTAAAAAAAAATTTTTTTGTTACTACAATAAACTACAAACGATTTAGCATTAATATCACTAGTAGCAATTGCATTTTTGCAATAATTACTATCTCAGAAATATATATTTATAATATTTTCCGCCCCATTATTAATACTACAAAAAATTAGGTTTACTACATTCATTAGCATCGTTTGTAGTTTTTGAACACATATCCTCACTTGCCTACGTCTCCATTTTTTTTCGTAATATGCGATATTTTATGTACCGCATCAAGTAAAAAAAAAAATTTTTTTGTTACTACAATAAACTACAAACGATTTAGCATTAATATCACTAGTAGCAATTGCATTTTTGCAATAATTACTGCTCAAGAAATATATTATAATATTTTCCGCCCATTATTAATACTACATGAGTTTACTACATTCATTAGCATCGTTTGTAGTTTTTGACACCTTTTTCCTCACTTTCCACAAAGTGTCCATTTTTTTTCGTAATATGCGATAATACGTGTACCACGTAAGTAAAAAAATTTTTGTTACTACAATAAACTACAAACGATTTAGCATTAATATCGCTAGTAGCAATTGCATTTTTGCAATAATTACTGCTCAAATATATTTATAATATTTTCCGCCCCATTATTAATACTACAAAAAATTGAGTTTAGACATTCATTAGCATCGTTTGTAGTTTTTGAACACATATCACTTTCCTACGTCTCCATTTTTTCGTAATATGCGATATTTTGTGTACCACATCAAGTAAAAAAATTTTTTTGTTACTACAATAAACTACAAACGATTTAGCATTAATGTCACTAGTAACTTGTTACATTTTTTGCAATAATTACTGCTCAGAAATATGATGTTATAATATTTTCCGCCCCATTATTAATACTACAAAATTGAGTTTGCATTCATTAGCATCGTTTAGCCGTTGCCGAGGCACATATCGCACTTTCCTACGTGTCCATTTTTTTCATAAACATGCGATATTTTGTGTACTATCAAGTAAAAAAATTTTTTGTTACTACAATAGGCTTCTACTGAGCGTTTTAGCATTAATATCACTAGTAGCAATTGCATTTTTGCAATAATTACTGCTCAGAAATATATTTATAATATTTTCCGCCCGATTATTAATACTACAAAAAATTGAGTTTACTACATTCATTAGCATCGTTTGTAGTTTTGAGGCACATATCACTTTTCCTATGTCTCCATTTTTTTTCGCTAATATGCGATATTTGTGTACCCGCATCAAGTAAAAAAAAATTTTTTGTTACTACAATAACTACAAACGATTTGGCACTAATATCACTAGTAGCAATTGCATTTTTACAATAATTACTGCTCAAATATATTATAATATTTTCCGCCCCATTATTAATACTACAAAAAAATTGGTTTTACTACATTCATTAGCATCGTTTGTAGTTTTTGAGCACATATCGCGCACTTTCCTACGTCTCCATTTTTTTTCGTAATATGCGATATTTTGTGTACCCGCATCAAGTAAAAAAATTTTTTGTTACTACAATAAACTACAAACGATTTAGCATTAATATCACTAGTAGCAATTGCATTTTTGCAATAATTACTGCTAAAAATATATTTATAATATTTTCCGCCCCATTATTAATACTACAAAAAATTGAGTTTACTACATTCATTAGCATCGTTTATAGTTTTGAACACATATCGCACTTTCCTACGTCTCCATTTTTTCGTAATATGCGATAATTTTATTGTACTCACATTAAGTAAAAAAAAAAATTTTGTCACTACAATAAACTACAAACGATTAGCATTAATATCCGCACTAGTAGCAATTCGATTTTTGCAATAATTACTGCTCAGAAATATATTTATAATATTTTCCGCCTCATTATTAACACTACAAAAAAATTGAGTTTACTACGATCATTAGCATCGTTTGTAGTTTTTAAGCACATGTCACACTTTTTATGCCTCAATTTTTTTTCGTAATACGCGATATTTTGTGTACTCGCATCAAGTAAAAAAATTTTTTGTTCCTACAATAAGCTACAAAGATTTAACTAATATCACTAGTAGCAATTGCATTGTTTACAATAATTACCGCTCAGAAATATATTTATAATATTTTCCGCCCCATTATTAATACTACAAAAAATTGAGGTTTACTACATTCATTAGCATCGTTTGTAGTTTTGAGCACATATCGCACTTTCCTACGTCTCCATTTTTCGTAATATGCGATGACACGTGTACTCGCATCAAGTAAAAAAATTTTTTTTTGTTACTACAATAAACTACAAACGATTTAGCATTAATATCACTAGTAGCAATTGCAATTTTTGCAATAATTACTGCTCAGAAATATATTTATAATATTTTCCGCCTTATTATTAATACTACAAAAAATTGAGTTTACTACATTCATTAGCATCGTTTGTAGTTTTGAGCACATATCGCACTTTCCTATGTCTCCATTTTTTTCGTAATATGCGATATTTTGTGTAATCGCATCAAGTAAAAAAGAAATTTTTCGTTACTACAATAAACTACAAACGATTTAGCATTAATATCACTAGTAGCAATTGCAATTTTTTGCAATAATTACTGCTCAGAAATATATTTATAATATTTTCCGCCTCATTAGTAATACTACAAAAAAATTGAGTTTACTACATTCATTAGCATCGTTTGTAGTTTTTGAGCACATATCACTTCACTCCTACGTCTCCATTTTTTCGTAATATGCGATATTTTGTGTACTTTCGCATCAAGTAAAAAAATTTTTTTTGTTACTACAATAAACTACACAAAACGATTTAGCATTAATATCACTAAGTAACAATTGCATTTTTGCAATAATTACTGCTCAAAAATGCATTTATAATTTTTTCTCGTCTAATTATTAAAACTACAAAAAAATTGAATTTACTACATTCATTAGCATCGTTTGTAGTTTAAAATAAATTTAAAAAAAATAGATATTTATTAAAGCGGGTTCTAGCGTGATGGAGCTGCTGGAATTTTCTCAGAAGCTCGCACAGAACTGTGTATTTTGCCGAGGGTTTCTCTCACTGCTAAACGTTACATTGATATACTGGCTGAACACGTCGTTCCTTTTGCTCCTTTTGTAGGAAACGACTTCTTATTTATTCAAGATAATGCCCGGCCACATACTGCGCGTATTGTAAGGCAATATTTGGATAAAGTGGATATAAATATTTTACCCTATTATAATTAAACAAGAATGAGCATGGGGTCCAAGGGAGAGGGGGGGCATTTTCCCTGGTGGGGACAAAATCCGTTAACAATTTTTAAATTAACGTGATAGGTTAAAGTCGGTTTGACTGATCAAATGCAACATTCTTTTTAAAAAGCATTAACTATTAGAAATAAATTTTTAAAATTTTTTTAAAAAAAATGACAGTTAAATTATGCACCCTAATATCTCAGTTATTAATAAAGTGATTTTCTTGTTTTGGGGTTATTGTATATTATAAAAATGATGTAGTTGACAGTTTGTTTACTATTGGTGTGCGCAGTTCGGAGGGGGGGAAATTTTTCCTATAAAATTTTGAATCAACATCCAAAAATTTTTAATTCATATTTTAAAATCTCAACCCCTGATATTTTCCCCAAAAAAAAAGCATTTTAAAAACCCCCCTTTTCCCAATTTCTCACGCCAATGGTAAATTCAAATGTTTACTATGTCAACTAATAACCAAAACTACCAAATTTAAGAAAAGAATCTTATAATAACTAAGTTATTAGGATGGTTTTTTTGAAAAAAAAGTTAAGGGCATGAGATTTAAAAATTGATTAAAAGGTTTTTTTGGGGTGCTGATTCTAAATCCATAGAAAAGTTATCTAAAATAAGTAATAATATCCTTTTAAAAAAAAAAAAGTTGTTTACCCCTCCAACAGCGCACAATTATAAATAAACATTTTCACTATGCCATCTACTACAACATACAACATGGCTACGATATTTTTTTATAAACGTCATACCTTTTTGATGCACTTGTAAAAAAATCGCCAATGATTGAAAAAAATTGTGCAAAATCAACTATCGATTGACAAAAAAAAGTTCAAAAATGAGTGGTGGGGGCTGGTTTTAAAGTTGCCCCCCCCCAATACATAGTACAAAAATTAAAATTGCGTGTGAAAAATTGTAATAGGGGTGCAAAATTCCCACATAAAAAAAGGTAGAAAATTTTTTGGGGGGGGAGGGGCAACGTCCCCCCGTCATATTCTTAAAATTTCTTTGCCCTCCTAAAAAAGTTGTATGGACGCCCATGAGAATGAGAAAAAACCAATTATAATGGGAACTTCTGGTCATAGTTTAAGTATTACAAAGTTTACTCAGTTGCCCGAAAAAGCGTTTTACCCTTTCACAGTCCTGCCCTACCGCCGGTGAGTTGCTGGTAGTGAGCTTCGCCGGTTCGTTTGAGATTTTGCCGCCGATGTTCGTCGGCGGTCATTCAGGAAGCACGTGGGGTTTTGAGACAAAAACATGGCGCCGACGGGAGGAGCAACGTAATTTTAAAACTATGCAATCTGAAACGAATCTACTAAAAAAAAGAAACCCGAAATCCCTATTGATTGTTTCTAAAAAAATCAATAAATTTTTTGACGTTATAAAATTATTTTTCATTAATTCCCTGAAAAGTGGAATAAAAATTATTCTATTTCAGTTAATTAATAAACATTATAAAAATAGTTACGGAAAGAGGCAAAATTTTTTAATCTAGAGCACTCTTTTGCCAAGAAGAGCGACCATACACTCTTCTCGGCTACTGTTTCCCATCATGGTCGTGCAATTATCTGAAAACTTATCAATGCCATTGATAGGTAAGGTAATAAAAATAATCCTTAAATTACTAAAATGGATGCGCGTAAAAATTGAGAGACTATAGGACTGTTTGTTTGAAATAGTGTAGACTATTTTAAACTTTTTTACGTAAGCGCTCTTATAAAAGGTGTATTTTAGAACTACGGGGGAAAAAAAATAAAAAGTGTAAATATTACTGAATATCAAGCAGCCCCAAAAAATCCAAAGTAAACAATTCAAAATAACCAGGTTTAGTTAATTCACACTATCTAAAAAACAAGTAAAAAACGATTAATGTATAAACAATACTTTGAAAAAAATTTTGTAACTTTAAACTTCAAGAAAATGTATATATTCTTACAAAACTATGCGGTGATATGTAATAATTATACTTACTATACTGTTAAATCATAGAGATAACCACAATAGTAATGATTCTGTTAACAAATAAGGGCAATAATTTATATTTCGCTATGGAATAATAATAAAGCAAATTATCTTTTTTGTAGAAATAAAAAAAAAGAAACCAAAAAAATTATCTGGAACGTAACTGAAATAACCAGATGAAAATAGATGGCACCCCAGTAGTAGTCACGATAGAAATGGGGTGGGCTGATAAGGACCTTTTTTTCTCATTAGCCAATTGATAGTGGAAATCGAAAACTTTTTTTTGATTGTATGGTGGCGGAAAATGACCCATCACCCCCTTTAGGTAAAAAATTTATTTTAAAAGTAAAAATTCCAAATTTTGCTTTCAATTTAGTCACCCAAAAATTAATTATACAAATAGAAAGAATAAGTAAAGAATAAAAAAAATAATTTTACTATTCATGGTTATTTTCGAAATATTTGTTTGTTATTTCAATAAATTTATTTTTTTTTAAAAAAAAAAAAAAAAAAACAAAAACAAGAAAAAAAAAACGAATTTTTTTTAAATTTCCGAAACAGTATTTTTCAGGGTAGTATCGATAGTTGGTATCATATATTAACTGTTGTGATATTCAAACTATTATCATGGCGCTACTTCAGAAAAAAAAAAAATCTGTTTGGGGAGAGGGGGTATGATTTTGTTCGTAAGAGTAATTGAAGATAGTTAAGGTACATTTATTTTTAACCAAAAATTTGATATTTTTCCCTTGAATCAAGTTAAAAAAAGTTGTGTCCCACAATTAACTACAACAACTAAGAATTATATCCTAGTAGCAATTGCATTATTTCCCAAAAATTACTGCTCAAAATTTTTATAAATTTTTTCCGAATTATTAAAGCTACAAAAAATTTATTTCACTACATTTATTACCATCGTTTTAGTTTTTGAGCACATGTCATACCTTCATTTTTTTTAAAATTCGTTTTTTTACTCGCATCAAGTTACTACAATAAAACAAACGATTTTGCATTAATATCACTAGTAGCAATTGCATTTTTTTTCAATAATTACTGCACAAAAAAAAGTATTTTTAATTTTTTTTAATCATCATTGATACTACAAAATTGAATTTTTTTCATTTATTGCATCGTTTGTAGTTTTTAAGCATGTCACACTTTTTTTTCCTCAATTTTTTTAAAAGCGATATTTTGTGTTCGCATCAAGTAAAAAAAAAATTTTTTTCTACAATAAGCTACAAAGATTTGCACTAATATCCCCTTTAGCAATTGCATTTTTCAATAATTACCGCTCAAAATATATTTATAATATTTTCCCCCCATTATTAATACTAAAAAAATTGAGTTTACACATTCATTAGCTCGTTTGTATTTTTGAGCACTATCGCACTTTCCTACGTCTCCTTTTTTTTCGTAATATGCGATATTTTGTGTACTCGCATCAAAAAAAAAATTTTTTTTTTACTACAATAAACTACAAACGATTTAGCATTAAATCCTAGTAGCTTCAATTTTTGCAATAATTACTCTCGAAATATATTTATAATACCCCCCCATTATTAATACTAAAAAAATTGAGTTTACTACATTCTTAGCATCGTTTATATTTTTTGAGCACATACCCCACTTTCCTCGTCTCCATTTTTTCGTAATATGCGATATTTTGTGTACCCGCATCAAGAAAAAAAAAATTTTTGTTACTACAATAAACTACAAACGATTTGCATTAATATCACTAGTAGAAAAATTTTTTTAAATAATTACTGCTCAGAAATATATTTATAATATTTTCCCCCCATTATTAATACTACAAAAAATTGAGTTTACTCATTATTAGCATCGTTTATAGTTTTGGACATATCCCTTTCCTACGTCTCCATTTTTTCGTAAATGGATATTTTGTGTACCCGCATCAAGAAAAAAAATTTTTTTTTGTTACTACAAAAAACTAAAACGATTTAGCATTAATATCACTAGTAGCAATTGCTTTTTTTTGAATAATTACTGCTCAGAAATATATTTATAATATTTTCCGCCCCATTTTAATACAAAAAAATTGATTTACTACATTTTAATGTTTGAGTTTTTGAACAAAATTATTTTCCCTGTCTCCTTTTTTCTGAAATTGCGATTTTTTGTGAAACCCATCAAGAAAAAAAAAAATTTTTTTGTTACTACAATAAACTACAAACGATTTAGCATTAATATCATGTAGCAATTGCATTTTTGCAATAATTACTGCTCAGAAATATATTTATAATATTTTCCGCCCCATTATTAATACTAAAAAAAAATTGGGTTTTACTAATTATTGCATCGTTTGTAGTTTTTGAGCCATATCGCACTTTCCTACGTGTCCTTTTTTTTCTAATATGCGATATTTTGTGCCGCATCAAGAAAAAAAATTTTTTTGTTACTACAATAAACTACAAACGTTTTAAATTTAATTCACTAGTAGCAATTGCTTTTTTTGCAATAATTACTGCTAAAATATTTTATAATATTTTCCGCCCCATTATTAATACTAAAAAAATTTTTACTACATTCATTAGCATCGTTTATAGTTTTTGAGCACATACCCACTTTCCTACGTCTCCATTTTTTTCGTAATATGCGATATTTTTTCCCGCATCAAGAAAAAAAAAATTTTTTTGTTACTACAAAAAACAAAACGATTTAGCATTAATACCCTAACAATTCATTTTTGAAATAATTACCTCAGAAATATATTTATAATTTTTCCCCCCTTTTTAAATATACAAAAAAATTGGTTTACTACATTCATTAGCATCTTTGTAGTTTTTGAACACATATCCATTTTCCTACGTCTCCTTTTTTTTTCGTAATATGCGATATTTTTGTACCGCATCAAGAAAAAAAAAATTTTTTTGTTACTACAATAAACTACAAACGATTTAGCATTAATATCACTAGTAGCAATTGCATTTTTGCAATAATTACTGCTAAAGAAATATTTTTATAATATTTTCCGCCCATTATTAATACTAAAAAAATTGAGTTTACTACATTCATTAGCATCGTTTGTAGTTTTTGACATTTTTCCCACTTTCCACGTGTCCTTTTTTTTCGTAATATGCGTTTTTTTTTGTTACCCGTAAGAAAAAAAATTTTTTGTTACTACAATAAACTACAAACGATTTAGCATTAATATCGTAGTAGCAATTGCTTTTTTTGCAATAATTACGCTCAAAATATATTTATAATATTTTCCCCCCCATTATTAATACAAAAAAATTGAGTTTAGACATTCATTAGCATCGTTTGTAGTTTTGAACACATACCCATTTTCCCGTCTCCTTTTTTTTTTCGAAATATGCGATATTTTGTGTACCCCCATCGTAAAAAAATTTTTTTGTTACTACAATAAACTACAAACGATTTAGCATTAATTCACTATAAATTGCATTTTAAATTTCTGCTCAAAATATATTTATAATATTTTCCGCCCCATTATTAATACTAAAAAAAATTGAGTTTCAATTCATTAGCATCGTTTGGTTTTTTGAGCACATATCCACTTTCCTACGTGTCCATTTTTTTCTAAATGCGATATTTTGTGTCCCCATCAAGAAAAAAATTTTTTTTACACAAAAAACTCAAACGTTTAGCATTAATATCACTAGTAGCAATTGCTTTTTTTTGCAATAATTCTGCTCAGAAATATATTTATAATATTTTCCGCCCGATTATTAATACTACAAAAAATTGAGTTTACTACATTCATTAGCATCGTTTGTAGTTTTGAGCACATATCACTTTCCTATGTCTCCTTTTTTTTCGTAATATGCGATTTTTTGTGTCCCCGCATCAAGTAAAAAAAATTTTTTGTTACTACAAAAAACTACAAACGATTTGCACTAATATCACTAGTAGCAATTGCATTTTTCAATAATTACTGCTCAAAATATTTTTATAATATTTTCCCCCCATTATTAATACTAAAAAAAAATTGGTTTACTACATTCTTAGCATCGTTTGTATTTTTTGAGAAATACCCCACTTTCCTACGTCCCCTTTTTTTCGTAATATGCGATATTTTGTGTACCCGCATCAAGAAAAAAAAAATTTTTTGTTACTACAAAAAAATAAAGATTTAGCATTAATATCACTAGTAGCAATTGCATTTTTGCAAAATTACTTAAAATATTTTAAAATATTTTCCCCCCCTTATTAATCTACAAAAAATTGAGTTTACTACATTCATTAGCATCGTTTTATTTTTTGAAAAATATCCCTTTCCTACGTCCCATTTTTTCGTAATATGCGATATTTTTGTACTAAATTAAGTAAAAAAAAAAATTTTGTCACTACAATAAACTAAAACGTTTTAGCATTAATATCACTAGTAGCAATTCGTTTTTTTTGCAATAATTACTCTCAAAATATATTTATAATATTTTCCGCCTCATTATTAACACTAAAAAAAAATTGAGTTTACTACTTTCATTAGCATCGTTTGTAGTTTTTAAACATGTCACATTTTTTATGCCTAAATTTTTTTTTCGTAATAGGATATTTTGTGTACTCGCATCAAGTAAAAAAATTTTTTTTGTTCCTACAATAAGCTAAAAAAGATTTAACTAATATCACTAGTAGCAATTGCATTGTTTAAATAATTCCCTCAGAAATATATTTAAAATTTTTCCGCCCCATTTTTAATACTAAAAAAAAATTGATTTACTACATTCATTAATCGTTTGTATTTTTTGAGAAATACCCACTTTCCTACGTCTCCTTTTTTTTCGTAATATGCGATAATTTTTGTACCCCCATAAGAAAAAAAATTTTTTTTTACTACAATAAACTACAAACGATTTAGCATTAATATCACTAGTAGCAATTGCAATTTTTGCAATAATTACTCTCAGAAATATATTTATAATATTTTCCGCCTCATTATTAATACTACAAAAAATTAGTTTACTACATTCATTAGCATCGTTTGTAGTTTTGAGCACATACCCACTTTCCTATGTCTCCTTTTTTTTTTCTAATATGCGATATTTTTGTTCCATCAAGAAAAAAAAATTTTTTCGTTTACAATAAACTACAAACGATTTAGCATTAATATCACTGTAGCAATTAAATTTTTTTCAAAAATTACTGCTCAGAAATATATTTATAATTTTTCCCCCTTTATTAATACTAAAAAAATTTTTCAATTAAGCATCGTTTGTGTTTTGAGCCATATCGCATCCTACGTCTCCATTTTTTCGTAATATGCGATATTTTGTGTACTCGCATCAAAAAAAATTTTTTTTGTTACTAAAAAAAACTACAAACGATTTAGCATTAATATACTAGTAGCAATTGCTTTTTTTGCAATAATTACGCTCAAAAATTTTAAAAAAATTTTTTTTCCGTCTAATTATTAAAACTAAAAAAAATTAATTTCATTCATTAGCATCGTTTGTAGTTTAAAAAAAAAAAAAAAAATAGATATTTATTAAAGCGGGTTCTAGCGTGATGGAGCTGCTGGAATTTTCTCAAAGCTCGCACAGAACTGTGTATTTTGCCGAGGGTTTCTTCCCAAACGTTACATTGATATACGGGCTGAAACGTCTTCCTTTTGCCCTTTTGTAGGAAACGACTTTTATTTTTCAAGATAATGCCCGGCCACATACTGCGCATTTAAGGCAATATTTGGATAAAGTGGATATAAATATTTTACCCTGGCCAGCTAGAGGTCCAGACTTAAATCCCATAGAGCATGTATGGGATCTGTTTGGCAAACGAATACGCAGTCGCGTGCGTGTTGCTGAAAGTTCAGAGGAACTAGGCGAAGCTCTTGTTTAAGAATGGGAGAACATTCCGCAAAATTTTATTACACGGCTAATAGGAAGTATGCCAACCAAGGAAGTTTAAAGGTGTATGGAAGCCCAATACTGTAGAACAAAATTGTCCAGGCGTGCAGGGCAGCGGAAATAGGGGGATTGGCCCCGCGGAGTTTGGATGAATAGTAGGTCAGAGTCGGACTTCCATAATTCTTTGTTACTATCTATAAAGTTGACATCATCAAATGTCAAATTCAAGCATTCACTGTTTTTTGCACAAAATTGTTGGTTATTAAACGATACTACCATAGAATATTTAAAATTATTGTGTAATATTGGATTTTATATTATCTGATATAATATGGAAAGAACAGATGGCGCCACTTTACAGCCTTCTATTTAAATGGTCGATATTTTGGTAAGTTTTGTATTTTTACCAAAAATCTTTGTAAATAAATAAAAAATTTTTTTAAAATAAATTTAAACATTGTATGATAGTTTCATTTACTTATACCAATTTTGTGTTAAAAAGAAGGGCAAATAGTGTAAATGAGTTTAATCTAATCCAAGATTCTGGTTGTACTTAAAAAAAGTAAAATTTTTTTCTAACTTTTTTTTAGGCATATACTTTTCACTTATAACAAACATTTATGAGACAGAATAACAGGGTTTAAAAAATGTTTAGTTACCTTTGGTACCTGGTATCCATTGTAACAGTATCCGTTAAATATTATGTGTTTACAGTATATTAGTTTAAAAAAGTTGAAATTTTAAGTTTAAGAAACCAAAAATCTAATTTCTTTTTAAACAAATACAGAAAAAAAAAAAAGGAACTTTAACAAAGATTGTACTTTCTTTCATTCAATTGGGGGGATTATATATTAAAATTTGCCGGGTTTGCCCAGTAATTAATAGTTTGACCTTTAAAAAAATGTAAAAAATTATTAAATAAAAAAAAAGTCCCTAAATGTAAACCTTAATTCCTTTTAATAATCCACAAAAAAACAGAAACATTTAAATCATCAAAAAGATTTTTTTTTTTTTTTTTTTTTTTCTTGGGACAGCCCACGAAGGCTGATGCCTAAGTACTAACGTACCGTGGGTGTCTGAAGTGTGGTAAGAGGGAGTTTGTTCCCCGGGACTTAAATTTTTTGGGATTGGGAGGAAAAGGGAAAAAAATTTGCGGGCAGCGGGTTCCATAGTCTTGACACTCTAGGAATAAAGGAACGAAGAAAGCGGGAAGTTCGGGGCCTCTCTAACTGAACCAAAAAGGTGCATAAAAGTTGCACTACGTGTTGCTCTGTTGGGAGCTGTCAGAGAAGGAATAATACCGGCCAATTCCTCTGAGCGGCCGTGAAAATACCTATAGAAGAGCGACAGATCCCCTACAGCTCGACGATGGGCAAGAAGAGGAAACCTTTCTGTGAGCGTTGGATCATTAATAAGACGAACAGCTTTTTTTTTAATGGGCCAGAATGCTAATGTTGTGGGGGCCTTTCCCCCCGACATGAGAACAATATTCCAAAGAGGGTCTGATTTGGGATACATACAGGTCAGTTTGGGAAAAAGAAATATTTTCTGGCTCAAAGGGGAACCCAATCTTTTTGAACTGCCAAGCTATGGATGAAATGTGTTTGTGCCAGTTGAGGTTATTCAAAAAAGAAACGCCGACTAGATTAAACGACTCTTTGTTCTGCAGAACGGCCGCTCATATGTAAGGGATGAGCATTCGCAGATTTTTTTCGCGATAGCAACATGACTTTTTTTTAAGGCATTAAACTGAACACGATTTTGGCGCCCCAACCCAAGAAAAGTTTGAGGTCTTGTGAAAGAGATATCTGCATTGACCTGCGCTTGTTTTCAAAATCGGAATTCCCCGGTGGCAAAAAATTGAATACTAGAGGGGGGGTACTATCGTCAGCAAAACTATGAATGGGATTGATTGGGGAAAAAGAGAAGATCGTTAATGTGTAGAAGAAACAGCGTGGGTGCCAGCACTGAGCCCTGGGGCACCCCAGCATTAATTTTGGGAGAAGCTGGAGGAATGACCATCTACACTAACTGATATACGTCGTTAGAAAAGGGGAATGGAAAGCCAAGAGCAAAGCTTGGTGGGAAGACCGTAAAAAGGAAGTTTGTTAAGAAACCCATCATGCCAGACCTGATCGAAAGCTTTGGATATGTCAAGAGCAACGATCTGGGATTCAAGAAACTCAATGGACTTGTTCCAGTTGTGTGAGACAAAGGAAAGAAGATCAGCTGTGGATCTACTGTGACGGAATCCATATTGTTTATTTAAAATCTTATGTTTTTTCCCGATACTTTAAGATTTGGGAATTAATGAATTTTTTCCCTTACCTTGCAAACAACTGAAAGAAGAGATATAGGTCTATAGTTAGAAGGGGAAATTTTTTGGTTTTTTTTGGGGACAGGTTGCACACGTGCAGCTTTCCAACTCTCCGGGGAAAAACCCGTGTCGTAAGAGATTCGAAAAAAGGGGAGTTAAGATGGGTGCAAGCTCGGGAGCACATTTTTTAAGACGATTGCTGGTTTCCCTGGAGATTTTGTATTAGAAGAAAGAATACCCTTTATCTGTTTGACTTTAGTTAAGATTCCTTACTTTTCTCACTTATTTTCCCATGAAATTTTCATTATTCTATTATTCATAATTAATATATTATTATTTATTCGGTTACCCAACGTTACGTCTCATAAAAAGCACCTAATTTAAAATAAAAATACTTACCTAAAATACATAATGCCGGGTATGTTACCCCAGGTTTGCAAGACAAAACCTACAATCTCTAATCATTTTGTTACGATATTATAAGTAACAAACAATAAACACAAAATTATAGTCACAATTAAATAAACACTAATCACTAAAATAAGAAGGTTTTTATCTATCCAAAAAACTTCTGCAACCACAAATAAGGCGCAAAGGGCACAAACCACAACGAAAATGACGAATGATGAGACGACGACGGTTGACGGTACAGCGCGGATATAGTTTCATACGCGCCGCGCGCGCCCTTGCACCAAAAACGGTACTACGGCTCTCATAAAAGAATAATGTGTTGCCTAACTACACATTGATTTATCAGTGTGTAAGTAGGGGCCATAGCATTGGGCTTCCATACACCTTAAACTTCCTTGATGCCAACGCATTTACAAAGTGTAATAAGGGCCAGAGGGGGGGAATACCCGTTATTAACGTATGTTTTGTTTGATTTTAAAATTATAATTCTTAATAAATTTGTCTTTTGTTCTCTGTATTACCTTTTTTTGACCAACAAAATATCACTTTACTTATACGATTGTACTTGCTCTAGAAATACCAATATGGCTACGATCCAAAAAACAAAATAATCGCTAAGAATCAGGCTACATAATTACTTATGCAGAATGTTTATAATACAGGGAGGTCATCACAGGATGTTTCGAATATTCGCAAAAAAACACATGTCTTGACTTGCCCCTTTACACTATCCGGTAGTGAAATGTAGATCATGCTTCTATCAAAAACTGAATTTGGAAATATGCTGCTACACAAAAACAAAAAAATATGAATAATTTAAGTTTACGTTTAGAAGTTATGAAGTTTTAAAGTTGATGAATATTTTAGCCTCGCCACTTTTTTTTACGCCAGTGTATTAAGATACTGTTATTGTCTTTGCTGTTCTTTAGAATGCTCTGTATAAAAATACACTGTAATAAAAATATTAATTAGGGTTTGAAATATTATTTTTGACATAATCTATATTTTTTTAAAGTAATATTTTTAGTATTATTTACTACTAGATGAAAAGCCTGTCTCCGCCAGGCGAGAGACAATATTAAATAGCCTCTGTCTCCGTAAGACGCCTTCCGTACGGCTAACGATAAAAAAACACTTTTTTGCTCCTATTTTTGTCCCGGGGGCGAAATTCAAAAAACGGGCTTCGTTAGGTTCTAGCCACTGCTAAAGACTACATGTGCCAAATTTCATGATTTTTAGCTCAAGCCATAACTTCAGAATCAGTGGACAGACAAATATATATATATATATATATATATATATATATATATATATATATATATATATATATATATATATATATATAATATATAATATATATATATATATATATATATATATATATATATATATATATATATATATATATATATATATATATATATATATATATATATATATATATATATATATATATATATATATATATATATATATATATATTTTAATACAGCGTGTCCCACGCAGTTCTTGCCATAGGGGAAAATTTTTACTGACAGTCGAAACAAAATCATTTTGATGTAGAAAGTTCTGCTTATTTAAAAACTAAAATCCACTTACCAGCAGTATACAGAGTAGCGACAAAAACGTAAATTTATCCAAGACTAAAGTACCCTTATTTTGCAATATTCAAAGAAAAGTTATTTAAAGGAATTATTTAGAATTCAATTTTTATATCTAATTACGAAATCACAGCCACCTACGAAAAATATATATTTTGTATTTCAGTAAATCAGAACGGAATAAAAAGTAAAAGCTTTAATATAAAACAAATTAATGTATCACTTATAACAAAAGAAAATTAGTATAATTCTAAATTTTAATATAGCCACCTTCTTTTTCCATGCATTTTTCTGTTAACTTGGAGAATTTTGAAACAACTTTTCAAAACAACTTGAGGGATTTCTCGAGCACACTGGGTTAGTATCCTTTCTAAGCTATCGATATTTTGAAATGGTCGGTGAGAATACACTTTTTCCTTTAAATATCCCCAAAGGAAGTAATCCAGTGGGTTCAGGTCGGGTGACCTCGCCGGCCAATGAATTTCTGAAAATCTTCCTATCCAACGCCCTGGAACATTTCCTGAAGAAACTCGTTAACAGCTCGAGAACTATGGCATGGCGCACCATCATGCTGATACCACAAAGTATTTCTAATGTCACGTGGAAGGCCATTAATAAAGTCAGACAACTGATTTCCCAAAAATGAAGGTAAACATCCGACGTTATATTACCCCGGAAGAAAAATGGGCCTATCAGTTGATTATCTAAAATTCCGCACCACACATTTGTCTTAAAAGAAAACTGATCCCGACACTGGATAACAAACCGCGGGTTAGCTGTACTCCACCATCGATAGTTCTGGGAGCTAACAACCCATTTGACGTAAAAACAAGCTTCGTCAGAAAAAAATATTTTTCTATAAAGATACGGGTCGTCTTCATGCATACCTTGATACCAAGCTGAAAAATCAAACCGAAAATCAAAGTCTCCAGGATGCAATGTGTGGACAAAGATGGGTTTATAGGGATGAAAATGATGTGCTTTAAGAACTCTTCGAGCAGTAGATTTACAGACTGAGCGTCTTTCATTTCCAGGAAGTACTTTTTCCATATTTCTCAAGGAAATCTTGGGATTTTCAACAACGGCTTGGATAATTTGCAAGTCCAAATCTTCATCATCTTCGACCTGAACTTGATTTTTTTTATTGAATCTGTTTTCTACACTTCCACTACCTTTAAATTTTGCCATTATGTGTCCAACAGTTTGATGAGATACAGATATTTCATTGAAAATCTCAGCGGCTTCTCTAAAGGTTTTGTAGTTGTCACCCACAATTAAAACAATTTCAATCTTCTGTTCGGTGGTTAGTTTTGGAGGCATAATAAATCAAAATGATAAATGGATAAACTGAATTTATAACTGTACTTCTGACTAGAAATAATGTCAGTGTTTATGTCAGTTATTATTGGCATAGTTACCTTCAGGTCCGATAATTTTGAAAATTTTTTGACAAAATTTTTAATGTAAAATAAAAATACCCTTTTTTTCGTAGGTGGCTGTGATTTCGTAATTAGATATAAAAATTAATTCTAAAAAATTTCCCTTTTAAATAACTTTCTTTGAATATTGCAAAATAAGGGTACTTTAGTTTTGGGATAAATTTTACGTTTTTGTCGCTACTCTGTATACTGCTGGTTTTTTTAAACTTTTTGTAGGGATTGTTAGTTTTTAAATAACAGAACTTTTCACATCAAATGATTTTGTTTCGACTGTCAGTAAAAAATTTTCCCATATAAAAGAACTGGGGGCTTATATTATATATATATATATATATATATATATATATATATATATATATATATATATATTATATATATATATATATAATATATATATATATATATATATATATATATATATATATATATATATATATATTATATATATATATATATATATATATATATATATATATATATATATATATATATATATATATATATATATATATATATATATATATATATATTTTATATAATATATATATATATATATATTTTATATATATATATATTAATATATATATATATATAAAATTAATATATATATATATATATATATATATATATATATATATATATATATATAATATATATATATATATATATATATATATAAATAATATAATATATAATATATATATATATATATATAAATATTAAAATTTGGTTAAATTTTATTGGTCGCTAAAAACTCATTTAAAGTGTGCATGGTCAAACCATACATCCACGGTACCTTAGTACTTAGGCTTAAGATATTTGTTTTAGTTTTTAAACAAAAAAAAAGTTTGGAGTTATTAAATATTTTACTTTGGTTCCAATAAATCATGTTGCATATGGCTACTTGGCGATTTATTGAAGGTAAAATTTAAGATATGTTTTATAGTTTTTTGACAAATTAATGTTTTAATGGGTTCTAAGAACTTTTAGTTATATTATTAACAATGTTTTGTATTGGACAAAACGTCATAAATAATAACCAAAAGTTTTTAGAGTATCCTAAATTTTATATCATAATTCTTAAGAATTTAGGTTTAATTTCTATTTTTTTTATTAAAATTATTCTTGATAATGGTAGCATACACCCAAACATAAATAAGTAATTAAATTTTTTTGGGTTTGTGTTTTTTTTTCTATTTCAGGCGATCTGCAAGTTCAGAGGGTCAATAAGGCTGAACGCACTCAGTCGCTGTCCCGGCTGGACCAGGACCAGGACCAGGATCGAGACCAGGACCAGGACCAGAACTAACTTAACAAAAACTTATTAAAAAGTGAAATTTGCCATTAACCCTTAAGTGCGCGCGAGGGGGCACTAAGTGCGCCCTTCTCAGTAAAACAGTAATTAACTTACTTATTCGGCACAAATACGCCCGTCCGCACATCTAACCCAAGGGTAATAAACTTAACAAGGAGTGCTCGATCCCATTTACGCCCATATAAGTTAATTTAAATGTCAATTCGTTATTTGTGACGTAATCCGATTGCCTGTTTGTTTTGTTTACAAGTGGTAAAAAGTCTTAATTTTTTAAAATATTATACATTACAGGTCTAATAGTAAGTTCATATCCAAAACAGTTTTTAAAAGTTGAATATTTAACAAAAATTAATAAAATAAATCTACCTTCTAGGAAAAATGGGCAAACGGATGACGTCTAAACATAACCTATATCTGCGGACAAATAGTAAAAATCGAGCACTCCTTGTTAAGTTTACCACCCTTGCATCTAACCTACGGCTGGGGTGTCAACACTCTGTACTATCATTTTTGGTTCGTTTGATTTAGTTTGCCGAGAGATATGGACGTAGATGCAGCAAGCTGCTCTAATGGTGCACAAAGTGCTTCGGCGCGACCACTTATGTGAGTGAAATATTTTGCCCTAATTATTTACAATTCTTGTCATCCTGAATTTCCACAAATAAGGAGAGAATTTTTGAAAAATTTGTCTTTGAATTTGATAAAACTGCACCTAACGGAACGAGTCACAATTCGTTCGCCGCCAGCGAACATAAAATCCATTCTTGCAAAATATGCGGTCGCAGAAGACGTCCAAGAAGTCATTCCAGAAGAAAAAAGTAGAGGACGCTGTTGTTTTGCCGAAAGCAAAAAGAATAAACACTACAATAGCATGTAGCACTTGTAGAAAATTTGCTTGTAAAAACATATGGCCATCAAGTATACTTGTCAAAACTGCTCAATAACAATTGATGAAGATAGTTCCTAGTTTCTGAAATATGTATATTTTTCTTCAAATTTTTGATGTTTAATTTGTTTTTAGGGTGTTTTCTTTGTTTCACTGCATTTCATTTGTTTTTTATTTCGTTTAATTTTTCGTAAGAAATTAAATTACTTTTTTTTTCCTTGTTTGGCATCTCAAAATATACTTGTATATTTAATTTTTTTTTTTTTTTTCTTACTGTATGTTACATTATTTGTACATTTTGGAGATATTGTAATATAAATAAATATGTACCGTAGATTACTTTTACTTTTTGAATAGTTTTACATTATTTTAAAAGTTAGGTGCATAAAGTGCTCCTTGCGACTATTTCCGTATAAAAAACTGGCGCGCCTACTTAAGGGTTAAAGTAATTTAGTGATTGATAAAGTACTATGTTTAGTTGGTTGTAATTAATAGGTCTATTTAGGATGTGTCTATAAGTTGATAATTATATTTTTTTTATACTTCTGCCTTTTATTATTTTGTTATGTACTTATTTAATAATAAAATGGGTTTTTATAAATAAAATTTTAAAAAATTAAATATCTTTTACTTAACATATATTATAATGTTTTTAACTGCGACCAAACTAAATTTAGAATGATTTTAATAGGTAAATTAAAAGTTTTGGTCAGCTGTATCGGTTACCGTGGTTATTGAATAAATTTTGTTTAATTTCTTTTTGCTTACGTCTTTTTAAATTTATATGACTGCAGTACAGTTACTTAGAGAGAGGAAATGTTATTTTATAAAAAAATCTCAATTTATATAAAAACCGAGCGGTATTAAATCTTGGTACCTCGTTAAAATTCTCTGTAAGATTTTAGAATCCTTTTTTAATTTTATAGCAAATTGAAAAATAATGTAATAAGACTATAGTGAAACAATTTATCGATAAAATAATTGACTTGATGAGCGTAAGACGATTTTTGCTGGAAAAAATTGTTTTAATCCACTATATATAAAAACGTTTTGCCTTAATGAAATTTAAACCGTATTTTTTAAAATATGAAGCAACTTGATTAGCAATAAAAACTAATGCAATTTGTAATTTAAAAATGTATATTTATTTATTAAACTTTTTAATTAAGCAGACTTTCAATTTATTTTCAATAAATTTGTAATCGAGACAAAAAAAAGCTTCATAAATATGTATTTTCATTTTTCAACAGTGAATTAAAATGAATTTATTTAAAACTTTTATTTAAAATTTAATTTAATTTTTTATTAAACAAAGGTTAAAACAATTTATATATTATAAAAAAGGGTGTCCAAATGGCGATAAAAATTTAAAGATTTAATAAAAAAATATGAAAAAGTTCTATTAACATAGGTCCGAAAATGCTTCCAGAGGGGGCCAGGCCCTTGAAAATAGTGTCATAAAAAGGGTTTTTTTTTATTTAAGGGTCTATTACAATACAGGATTTAACTTTACGT